>JAPDSC010121457.1:0-13727 GCA_026290005.1 Latrodectus geometricus | reverse complement strand
TATATTTAATATATATATTATATATATATATACTTTTAATTTTAATGCTAAATGCAATATTATTAGAAATTACAATAGTATTCCCCTTTGAATAAAAAAATTATATTGATATCAATGCAATAAAGAAATATATAATATACTTATTACTGATTTAAAATTCATTGGATGCACTGGCCACTCTAACGCAAAGTCTTCACAAAAATATCAACCCATTTTTTATTAATCTGTCTGCTATGCATAAAATATAATTTTTGTTATAAATTGTAATTTTGGGAAAAAAGGACAAAATTTTTATGTGAATTATTTAAGTTAATTTAATTCAACAGATGTGGTACAGATAAAAATATATGAATATTTAACAGATTTACATGAGTAAATGTATTTCATAAAACTTTAAAATACAAGAATTAATAATTCTTATAATATTTGAAAAAATATGATTGTCAAAATTTAGTTGGAAAAAATTTACTAAGTTTCCTCTGTTGTATTTGTTTAAGTTTCTTTACATTTTGTACTAAATATTTGAAAGAATTAAAAAAAAAACTTTTTTTTCAAATATTAAACTGTAAATATATTTTAACAGTATAATTTTAACAAACTGTCCAGGGATGTACTTTTTTATAAAGCTATATAGGATATATTTTCTATTATAATTGTCTATTGAGAAATATATTGCTAGTATGTACTGATACAATTATTTTCTGAAAAAATAACCCTTTTCATCAGATAGGCAATTTTTAATTTTTCCTACGTAACCAAATTTGACCTGGTTTCAAATTTTGAAATTGGAATAATGATTTAATTTATAAATGGGGAAACCTTAAATATTTAAATTATTTATGATGAAGTATAGTAATTTTAGTAGCTCGAATATGTTTCTCAAAATGCATGCAAACAAAAATCATTTTTCAATATGTATATAACTATATAGAAATGCATATCAAAATATATAGATAAATATTAATTTTTCAATTGGAAATTGCAAATGTTAATTTTTTCCATTCATAAAAATGGATGGCCTTTTTTTTCAAAATGCATAACCTAATGTTTATCTTTTAGATATATTTTGCACAAATTCTAAATCAAATTTCCAAAATAAAATATTATTATATTTTAAATGTTATCAAATCTTTAAGTAATCATATAATTTAAATCTTTCATTAATCAAATTTTATTATATATATATGATTAATTTACTTTAAATAATAGTAATTTACTTTAATAATAAGTAGGAACTAATTGAATTATTATATAAAATTTTTAGAACAGTTCTTAGTTTATAAATTTTAATCCTTTATTTTTCAAAGAAACATTATTCTTTAAATAGGATAAATATACGATTCTCCTATAAGCATACACCAAAGATTATTTATGATTTTAAAAAAGAAGTTTAATTAGAATATTTTTTCTGTCTAAACTAAATACATATTTTAATGGCATTATATTGAAAACTCTTGAGCTTTAAATTATACTAATATATTATTTTTATGCAATTAAATTTTGTTGCTGTCTTTTATTTATTACAATTTAAAAAGGACTTGAAATAATTTTAAAAAAATAGAATTTGAATTCTTGAATTATTGAACCGAAAATCAAAATCTGTGCATCTTGACACAAGTTGAAATTTATATGAAATATTTAACTTGATTAGTCTTATGGCAGTCGATAATGCAATGAATTAGCAAGTTATGACAAATTTGTGAAAAAAAATATCAGATAATATAATTTACGTAATAGAGATAAAATAAATACGTAATAGAGATAATATAAATATACGTAATAGAAAAAAATTCAGATAATATAATTTACACAATCATTGTTAATGTTAAAAATAGAATATTCTTATTTATCAATTTAACAATTTGTAAAATGGAACTCTGAACATTTTTACTAATTTTGATGCATTAGAAAATCTTATCATGAAATTTTTATTTTTATTAATAATATTCTTTCAAAATATATTCGCATTTATGGTTATTTATATTTCAGTTTCTTAAACATAGAAGTTTACTTTGTAAGATAACATCAGTGATATATAAACATATGCTTATAAATAAATTAAGTTCTAAAAAATAAGTAAGATAACAAATATAAGTAGATAAGGGGCAGTATAAATTGTTTTAAAATAATGAAAATTTAAAATATAAAACTCCATTATACATATTTATTTTATTATTAATTGTCAGTATGTGTCATTTTCTAAAACTAAGTATTTTATTAGGTATTTTCAATGTTTCAAGAAATCATTGAAATAAAAAATTATTATTGGTGGAAGTTTATATATAAATTAAAATGATATTTAGTTAACTTATATCATAGGTTAACTATTATCACATATGCATTTTGAAATTTATTAAATTTGGATTATTTTGAAAATTTTTTTTATCAAAATATGTAAATAAACATGGTTAATTCATTTTAAATTTAGAAAAATTGTAAGTAACTTTTGTACTATAGCATTCATTTGTAAAATGATTAACATAATTTATTTATGCATTTATATGGACTTTTTTATTTCATTGTTAAATCAAGAAACTAGAATAGAATAAAAGTAACTGTGATTACTCTGTTAAGATAAATATATAAAACTATGTTCTCTTGGTAAGAATAAAAGCTGACTCAACCTAATGGCACAAAAGAAACTTGTCTTGTGGATGTAATGAGTCTGACTTAATCTGATTTTTTTTCCTTTGTCCGGAGAGAAAAAAGTGCATGGACTGAGTATATCGACATGTCTGAGATAAATTAGCTTATATAGAAAATATAATATTTTGCTCTTCTTAAGTTATATATGTCAGGTATGTAATGCAATGTAATGAAAATCTGAAAGTTGCTGTTATGTATGTGTTTCAATGTGTTTTAAAGCTTTAAACATTAAAAAAAAACATTTGTTTTTATTCAGTTGTTTGCTAAATATTGTAAAATGGGTTAAAGTTGTGAAATTAAAATATTTCTTTAGAATATTCCTCAATTTTTTAACATATAATCATATTATTAAAAAAATTGAATTGTTAATTGCTAGTTTTAGTATTGATGATTTCTGGAAAATTTCTGTCAATATCATATTGTTAACAATAATTGATGATTCCATTTTATGAATATAAAACGTTATATACTTTCATTCCTAATGGCATGATAAAGGCATATAAAAACATAATAGACGAAATTATATAAGAATATTTTAAATGGTGAAAAATAATTCTTGAATAATATTTCAAGGACATTTTCAGGAATATTAAACAGTATCAGAACATAGAACATTTGTTTCAACGTAAGTTTATAAAAGTATTTAAATATTAGGTTGGGGAAAAAGAAATCCATTATTTTTACGTGAACGTTTTGTAACTTCTTTCAGATTCGCTTTGTAAAAAGGCTTAAAACAGTTTTCATGTAGATTTTTAGGTCTTGTGCGAAGCTACGACTGCTGACATGCTGTCAACTTTGAAAATTTTCTATATGTTATAGACATTCTCGACGATGTTGTATCCATGCGAGGTGCATCTTAAGCATCCAAATACCCCAACGGAATCGACGAAACCAAAATTGTACTTAACTGGTTGTTACAGTCATATATAGGACGATAAACACCTTTCACAATTTTAGCCACCTGGTTAGCATTTACGCCCTTATAAAAGAAAAAATAAAATGTATCGAATTTTCTGTTTGTTGTCTTCTATTTTTAAAAACCTTGTACTCATAACTGAATTAATCAAACAAAAAACTGCAAGAAAATATTTTAGTGTCAAATGTCACCTTTTCAATGAGCATAAATTTGAATTGTTTGATAGATACCTCACGAGATAGCGATCACTACAGACGTCTACCGACAAAATAAAGGATAACTTTTTCCCCAAACTAATATTTTGAGAATTATTACTTTGGTCTAAAAACGATGATTGTATATGTCTAATAACTTTTGAAATCATTGACTTAATTAAGCGAATGTGAGAACTAAATTCAAGAAAGTTTGTAAAAAATAGAATGAGTCACAATTCTGGAGGAAAAGCTTCATGGAATATTAATTTCTATAAACAAATTGCAAACTAGTCTTTTCGTGAATACAGCAAAAGAGATCAAATACTACGCATAAATCATCTATAAAATGTGACTTCAGTTAAAAAATAAGAGAAATGTATTTGTATTTTTTGATGGCACAGTTATTTTATTTGGACATGTTATTTGTTTTGGTAAGCAATATTTGCTTTGCTTATTTTTTAAAAGTTTTTTATGTAATAATAAATGGTTTGGGGATAATAAGTGGTTTATAAGTTTAATTTTAATAAAATTACTGCTTTATATCTAATGATGATTTTTTTTCTGTACAACAAATTATTTGTAACAATACCATCATCAAAATTATAAACACAAATAACTGCTATATATGTTAAAAGATAAAACTTTAATTTGATTTTAGAAATCGGCAGGTAATATCTAAATTGGAAATAACCTGCAACTGAAAAAATTAAATTATTCATATAAAAATTATAAATATTGAATGATGAAATGAAATAATAATTTAAAGAGAAAAATATGTTTTTGCTGTAATAAAAATTTATAACTTTACCATAGAAAAAGGGGAATAATATAGTTTTTTATTACGAAATTCAAGTTGGCTTGAAAGTATAACAACTTCTTTAAGTTAGAAATATATTTTATTTATTCTTCTCTCAGAGGACTTTCAAGAAAGAAAAAACATTGCAAACTAAATTAAGTTGAAAAAATTTTGTAGACTGTTTTCATTTCAAGACTTACAACAATAAACATTCAGTTAATGTTACTTAGGTATAAAGATTTAATTTTTAACTTCTAGTACTAACTTTCACTGTTGATTAAAAATTAGTTTATGTTGCTTTAAAAAAGTCTGAATCCTCTTTATATTAAGAAAAATTTGAGAAATTAAACTTAAAAAATAATATTAGTTTCTATTATAAAATTATAACTTTAAGCATTCCTAAATATTTAATGCAATTTTGAAATGTAAGAAAATTGAATAAATCATAAAGAGACGAACTGAAGAAATTTATTTATATGAAAAAGTTAATTTTCTTAAAACTTTCTAGTTTTATAAAAAAAGGTTTTTATAAATTTTATAAGAGATAATCTAATCAACCTAAAATATATTAAATATAATAATATTGAATTAAATAGTAATATTTTAAAATAAAAAATGCGTTATAAACTTATTTTATAAAAAGATGTTATTAAAAATCTAAGAGTTTTTTCAACTAATTTTATTTCATGTTATATAAATGTGATATATATACTGCTTATATTTACATAAAAATCAGTTTTTTAATGTAAGAACATGAAATATTTCAGTTAAAATATTACTTACTAACATTACATGTTACGTTTCCATAAAAAAAAGTGCTACCTTTTTAGTTTCTCAAATATAATAAAGAAATGATATAAGTTTTTTTTTTATTTTTTATTTATTTTTATTTTTATATAAAATTACATTAAATATTAATAATAATTAAATAAGTCACATTTGATATGTCATTCCTCTTATTTACTCATAAATATTTTATTATAACTGTGTAATGTTTGATAGGAATTAGCCAGTAATTATATATGAAATATAAGTGTTCTCTTTTTGAAACCTTAATAAAAATTGTTTTATATAATTGCTTGGTTTAAGGTGAAATATACTAATATAAAGAAAAAAGCAAAACAGAATCATCACTAGAGATTGTTGACACATGTTAAGTTATTTATACCAACATTATAATTATTTTGTATTGAAGAGGTTTTGAAGTTGTATATACATATATTATGTATATCAAACATTGGAAATGATTATAAATATTGAACAATATATAAAAGTTGCAAATGAAAACTAAGCAAACACTCTTAACTTGCTTTATTAAGCTAGTTGGGATGATCTGCTTAGTTTTCATTTACAACCTTTTCACTTTCAGGATCTTAATTACAATTTAAAGATGATTTTATGTACAATTTTTGTATTTTTGTATGCAATTTCTCCTAGAGAAATTTAAAATAATCTATAAAATGAACATAAATAGCCTTGAATATTTGCTTGCATTATATAAAGAATATTTTGTTTTACCATTTATAGAATAATGCATACATATTTTACATGATGTATACCAAATAATGCCCATCTTTTTTGAAAGATATACGCCTACTTTCTATACCGAAATGTTTTATAGGCAAAATAAGGAATAAAGAAACTATTGTAAAACACAAAATTTTATATCAGTACATAAGAACCATACTATTAAGATTTATAAAGAGAATTTTTATGAATACATATATTGTATTAGTGATGTTTTATTTTTACAAATATTTTAAATTCACATGTGTGTGTATGTTTTGCTTTAAAACCCCAATGTTTCTTGTGGTTACCAACGACTTAACTATATATTGTAAAACAAGTGAACTTACAGTGTTCAATAGTACATTAATATATTACTTATGTTCATTAAACTTTTTAAAGAAATATTTCTAGTTCTATATATGCGACTACAGTGGAATGTGTGATTACAAAATAAAACTGAACATAATTAATTAGACACTCTATTAACCTGATATACATTATTACGAATCGCATGACAGATTAATTTTTAATAAAATAAAGAAATTATATAAAGATTTTTTCATCGATAACAATGAGGAAAAAAGCAGAGGTAATGTCTCATTTTTTTATCTATTAATGTAGAATATTAGAAATCAAATAGTTTAAGGAAGGAATATAATTTTTTAGCAAATGAAATGCAAAATTTACTTTGAAACATTGTTCTTTCCTGATATATAAATAAATAACGTAAAAAATGAAAAAGTACATTATATTATTTGCTATCTGCAAAAGGTTTGAAACTGAATATGGAGCTATTTGGTTCATCTATATTATGGTTAAAAGTTAAAAATGTAAAGTAATTAAATAATTGTTGTTAACAACATTTAAACTATTTTAATAATTTCTTATTTTCATTTATACACTTTAAACCCCATTTCAAACAAATCAATAAATGAAAGACGATTAAGCATTTTAAGAAAATATTTTAGTATTAAATATATAATAATTATATTTATAATATTGATAAAAATTTAATTGATGACAGAATTCTAAAACTCAAAACATCATAAATTATAACATTTTGTTAATTATTGCACATACTATAAAATTATGTTGTGAATGTCAATTATTTTTATGTTCAAATTTTCCTTAACTTCTTTACTTCTATTAAAGTTACATAAAATAATTTATAAAGTTATCAATATTGTGAAATTAATGTACTTCAAATAATTTAAAACGATTAATAATAAATCTGTGATAAAAAAACGAAAGAAACAAAATATAGAACTACAAAAATTGTGAACTATTTTTAGTATATTAAGTATGTATAATTTTACTTATTTATGTTTGCATTCTTTTCACAGTTATACCAAGAAACGTGTATTATATTTTTGTACTATATTCATCTCAGCTTTACTAAGGCAACCCCCTACCTGAAATCTTGATTTTCTTTTCTCAGAAAACACAATGTAAGTATTAGAGATATTGCTCTTATATAGCTAGTCACCTCACGTTTCGTAAAAAAAGCACGTTTAATACAAGTTGAGCATTTTAAAAAATTGTCAGTTGCAAGATATAGCTTGATTTTTTCTCAGGAAATATATTTACTTTTAATACCTGGTTATAACTTTTAAACTCTTCTAAAGATTTTTAAAATTTCTAATAATTTCTAAATATGATTTAAACAAGCATAAATGCACTTAATATGTAGTTTACCATATAATAATTTTATCTGCATAAATCAATTAAGAGATAGTTAGTCATGTTATCAAAACAATTATTATGTGAGATTTTAGTGATAGAAATCAGATCTTATATTTAAATTCATATGTATGTTTTATAAAGAATTTTAAATTTTATAAATCTTTCATTCTGTTTTTCCGTATCCCTCTAAATTTTATTTAACACTTTAATCTCCGTATTTTACATTACGCAATGCATTTATTTCACATGTTACTAAATAGCAATATTTTATATGCAGTAACTTAATAACCCTATTTCAAATATTATTATGAGTTGAAATACTTCAAAATTAAGTATGTTTTAAGTTAACTATATATTTGAAAAATGAATTTTTAACGTCCAATTTTATTGAAATATAAACATTAGATCAAAATACTTGGGTACATTTCTCTCACGAAGAATAAACTAAATTTTTTCACATTATATTATCTTAATTTTAAGATTTACTAAGCATGAGATAGTGAGTATAGTTAGCCGATTAAATGATTTTGGAGTAGATTTATCCTTAAACGATAGAAAAATGTTTCGTCGGAATAAAGTAATATTTAATTATTTACTTTTAAATCGTCTTAGACTTGAGAGGTTCTCTAAGTTTGGGAAAATAGAAAACAGAGTTTATATATATACCTTTTAACTTTTTCAAAATACTTATTTAAAAATAATTACAAAAGCAAAATAAACATCTAATAATTATGCCACTTATTCAATATATTAAAGTAAGAAGGCAATTAAATTAAGCATTTAAAAAGTATAAATCATCTATAAGTATAATGAAATAATATTTCAAATATTTTAGTATAACACGAAATGATATTTATCTAACTTTAGCAAATACTATAATGAATTCTATTCAATATATTTCGATCTATTTGCATAAATTATTGAAAATTAAATTTCCATTATAATTGTTATTAACTTATTAAAACTCTAAAGTAGAAAATTAAATGTTTATGTTTAAAATGAAATAATTTTCTTTATATAATGTAATAAATATGATATTACCAAGTTGGTCTTTTTCTATATGAAATAAGGAATATTAAATTGCCTTAACGCATTTTTAAATATTATAATAAAAAAATTAAAATTGTAATAATTTGAATTTTAAATCAAATTAATCTTTTTTTGTATATCGATGTCTGAATATGTAAATTTTTTTATTTTCTATTAGGTTAATTGCTTAACTATTTCTTAAAAATAAGAAAAATGTCAAGTCATCTAATAATTAAGGCAAGTAGAAGAACCTTCTATCACACTCTTATTATTGAACTTTAAACTTTTTCTATTTTACTTAATGCAAATTTTAATGATTTATTATTTTAAATTTCAATACTTTATTTATAATAAAATTTATTTTCATGTAAAAAATTTCAAATTTATTCAATATTCTTGGACACCTTATAAATAAACATTATTTGAAATACGATTTTATATAGTTCTTTGCAAAAGTGTTTTAGGAGAATTTTTAAAATTTTATACATTTACAGTACATTTATTTACCTCAAAATAATAGTTACGAAATAGTTTTCAAATCATTATTATATAGTTGACTTACATTTTTACTCTTTTGTTTTTCATCTGCTTTATATAATAAATTATCTCTTATTATCAAGAAATATAATTTATTGTCTGAAAAGCCTTCTATGTATTAAAGTCTTGTTTTGAGAAAAAATGTGCAAATATTTTGATTTGTTTTTTAAAATATTTTATAACTAAATATAGAAATAAATAAAATACGAAATAAAAAGCTTGCAATGCAAATTAATATAATATTTACTTGTCTTGGTTTATTTCTTAATCAAGTTTGTATACGTGTAAAGAAAGAGATTTTTGTAGTATAATATATTAAGAAAAAGAAACTGAAAAAGTTTACTGAAGGCTTAAGCTTTGAAGAAAAATTAATTATATATGAAATTCCCAGTACCAGCTGATGATTTTTTTCATTCTTTTTTTTTAAGTAAATTGCATAAAAGTAATTATTTATAAGGTATTTAATAGCACTCAAGAAACAGTTTGGACATAAATATTTGATAAAGAAGTTTTAGAGGAAAATGTTAAGATTTCTTTACATTATTTATGTTTTGAAACTGTAGTGAATAATTTAAAAAGAAGAAAATAACGTTTACGGATTTTCTTATACATACTGTGGGTTTGGTGATATTTTTAGAATAAATAAATTTATATGTAAAAATAGTATCGGTCATATAGAAAAATGGCACATTTATGTTTTAAAAAAAATTTAAATTTACATCATTACATTTATTTATGATAAACAAACTATATTGGATTTCTATAACACTTTAAATTATTTTCTTCAGCATTTATACAACAAATACAGATAAGATCTAGTGAAGTATTTATAAAAACTTAAGGAATAATATTAAATTAAAATATACAGAAGAATAAACTTTAATCTGTTTAACTTGTAATGTGTTTCTAAAAGTAGTAGTAGTTAGTATTTTAACCTTGATTAGTATTAGTAACGTTTTTCTTTAAACATCTTTTAAAGAAAAACTTTTACCTTAATCTGTAAGACTAATGAAGATTTACATTATGAAATTTGTATTTGCTTACTAGCAAAAGTTAGTTAATTACTCTTTGAATTAAGTGCGAGTAAATTTAAATTCAGAATTTTGGAAAAATATCAGTCAATATTTTTTTTTAATTTCTAATGGTGGGCACCCTTGAGCAAGTACGCACGTACATTAGCCCATTAGCCGCAACAAGGCCGGAAACTGCTACTCATTTTATCGTTACCCGTTGGGCACCTGTGAACCAAGTCACGGAGGTACGAGTAGCATCGCCCACGCCACACTACCACAAATGCGTTTATAGGGCTGGGCACATTTCATCCATCATCGGAGGAAAAGACAAGAAACACAGAGAGAGAAAGAGAAAGTTCATCAATGCCCATGACGGGATTCGAACCCAGGTCTTCCCCATCCGTAGTCAGTTACGCTAACCATTAGATAGGTTGGGTGGCATATCAGTCAATATAAGGTATATTATTTTTCTAAATTTTTTATTTATTATATTAATTTTTTGTATAAACATTGACTTACATACATATATTTTTACTCATTATTTCTTATAACTTATATTTTTTTAGATTATGTAAAGTGATAAAAATAATTTTAAGTCAGAAATTAGTTAATAATTATTTTTATAACTATTCCAAAACATAATAGAATTTGTCAATTGAAATTCTTTACACTGCAATTTCCAGAAATAACATAATCTAATATACTAACGGGTTGAAAGAAAAAAGTATTATAGAAATGATAAATGTAAAACCAATATGTTGTTTCTATTTTTGAACCGATATAATGAACAAAATAAGATTTTTTTTATCTAGCCCTACTAAAAGAAAAGCAATTTAGAAACTAATTTCCCACTTTTATATAGCTTCACATTCTTCTTAGATAACTTAGAATTTGATCAAAAATTCCTCTTAATATTAAATATAAATATACTGCTTAACACAGATTTTGAGAAATTGTATTTAACAATTTTTTAATCATTATTATTTATCTACAATTGCAATAACATATACATTTGTGCTTAAAAAATAAAAAAAATTAAAGTATAATAATTTCGAATTCAAAACGAATTCACGATTTCATAAAAATTATACACTTACATAAAAAATATTATGTCATATTTTTATATGCAAATTTAGTTTCTTGTTTTACTTATTCTTTATACAATCATTATTTTACTAATACAACTTCAAAAATACTCCCAAATTTATGTGCATAAAAGTGGTATTAATAACATTTTAAAATTACCAATTAAATGTACAAAAACTTTATGATAAGAGAATTTTAAGCATCGTATAGAAGATACCAAGGTGCCATCGAAAATAGTCAAATTTAAGTTTTACTTTTATTAGTTTCATAATTTGAAAAATGTTTGGTATAGTTGTTTGCAACGAATTCTTAAGAAATAAATAGCAACATATATCTATTACTATCTTCTGTGTAAATAAATCTATTTGTAAATATTTTTTGAAATATTATCTAAAATCTCTCGATCATATTCACATTAACTGGTATTTAAGCTGTTATCTGTATATAAATTTCAAACCCTCCAAAGAGTTCCATGAGCATTTATTAGATTTTATACACTTCTAGAATGCAAAGTCTTAAATCACATTTTTATTATATTTTAAAATATGCACATTAACCACAATAATATCATTTATTAACATTTTGAATTCTCATTTCGAAAATTTAAAATAAACTTATTTTATTGTTTGAATCATCATTAGTTGAGGAATCAGTGTATGATATATGACACATTCTATTTACATGAGTATACGAAGCTTTATATATCACCAAATGATACAATTAATCCTTATTTCTATAGAGATAATATTCGTTATACCAAGGCCTTTTTTTTAGTTCTTTATATTATTATATAAATAGTCTTAAGTTTAAAATACCTTTATTTAATTAGATTAGGACTGTTTGATATGAGGAAACTAAATTTCTGATCAAAAATAGAAATATGTTCTTTGATTTAACAGGGATTACTTATTTTGATTGATATATAGAAATATTTAAACAGACATTAAATATATTAAATAATCTTCTCTCTTAAGTACGTTAGCAGCCTGGACTCAACAACGATATTTTATGACTTATTACAAAGTATATCTAAACATTGCGAACATTGATGCTTATGGTTATTCCTTACATATGTATACTACTTCTTTTTTTGTAATTAATTTGCAAATTAGTATTAAGCTAATGCTTAATTAAATTTTATACAACTGTCTTTTATGCAAAAAATTGTAATGAAAAGTTTTCTGCATACATAATTGTGCCTAGTCTTGCACTTTAAAGAACAGCATCCTATCTGGTTGAATTTCAGAAAATCATTAAAGTGAAATATATAGCTGAATATAATGAAAAAGGATCTTTAATGAATCAGCAAAGGCAGAATATTAATCTTTTAATAAATTCGTCAAGCCAGATGGCTAGAAAATTAATTCCATAGTTTCAAGATAAAATCAAACCTATCATAGAAATGGTTATATTCTTTATAACAGATAATTTTTAGATGAAATTATTCTTTTGTTATCCTATGAAATATGCTAAAATTAATCCTCATTATTCCATGCATCTGATGCCTGCTTATTTCAATTTCTGTCAAATTACTATCATCAAAACATATTCTAACATAATTTTATTCTCAGTACAAATGTAAACATCTCCTAGAACCTTTCGAGACAAGCAAAATCTTCGATCACGATGGTCGTCAGGACAACCTTTCCCCTCTTATAATTTGCATAAAGCTAATTGATGTTACAAGGGATTCTTACATGTTACCAAGTACTCGAAAAGGGAAGTCCAGCGTATTAGCATTGGAGCACGTTGAATGTTACTGAATCAATGCAGAGTTCCTCCACTTTGGTAATGGATCGTTGACCTGGAAGGTAAATTTCGACAGCTGGATTTAGTGGATTCATATATCTTAAATTTTGAAACATTTATCGAAATTTCAGTTTAACAGGAATAAACAGAAGATTTTGATATTTTGTGAAATTAGAAAATATGTATAAAAAGTTTATTGTTATCGAGAATTTAATTATTTTACGACTTAATAAATTGTTGTAATGACTTAATAAATTGCTATCAAATAAAACAATATAATAAAATAAGATATAGTATTGTATTAATTTAAACATACCTCTCGTGTGAAACAAAGATCACATTACAATTGACACAAAATATATTTTACACAGGCATTATACAAATATTCTTAAGAAGTATTAATCAACGAGGAAAATATAGATGAATATCACAGTTGATCATTCTAAAATATGAAGCAATATTTTATATAATTACATAAATTTTCATTGCAATAATCTATTTTTATTTTAAAAAACTATAATTCAGACTACTCAAATAACAACATTAATCATAGAAATTAATACTAATAT
>JAPDSC010121447.1:2282-17719 GCA_026290005.1 Latrodectus geometricus | reverse complement strand
TAGGGACTTTTTCCTGCCAGGAAAAAGACAAAGCAAATTTCACAACCGTTCAGTGACTCTGACAACAGAGTGTGAACCCTGGTTGCTAAAAAATGAAGAAATTAAGAAGGTATAAAGAACCAGAATTGCAACCTCAGGGACACAGGACTAAGTTAGCTATGTGTGAGTCGTAATTGTTGTCTTGGAAAAAAGATCTATAGTGCGGCACCCAAAGGGATATTCACATTACAGACGGAGCGAGTACAAAGCACAACCGTACGAGACAGAGGCCAAGCATCGAATAGCGTGCGTTCTCAGTCTCAAATAAAATACAGAGTTTCGGCCTGCGAAGCAGGCCTTTACTCTTTCTTCTAAAGTAGTCCCGGGAAGGGTAGAGATCACAGTATTAGCGTTGGAGCGCCTGAATGACGGCGGTAGGAGAACACGTGTGTTGAGCCAATCAGCGTGAAGCTGCAGGTGGTGGGCGGAGTTTGCGAGGAGAAGAATGTTTTCGTGAATGAAAACAGTGAAATATTTTTAATTGCACAATTTTAAGATTATTTCCAATTTATGAATCATTTTCACATTCATTTAAATAAAAGTTGGCTATGGGTCTATAATTTTTATCATCTTGTAGAAATTCATAGTTGAAAATTTCATTGAAATTAACGGTGTTACAGTTTTTCGCTTTAATAAAAAAGTTCTTGTTTAGTTTCAGTATATGTTTCAGGATGTTGTCTATTTTGAGATCTTTTTCGATATTTTTATTACGTATGTAGTATGGCGCATTAGTAATTTGACGTAAGAGTTTTGTTTGGTAGATATTAATTTTTCTTTTATCGGTTAAGCTGATATTGTTCCAGATAGGTGAGGCATAAGTTAATATTGGACGAATCATTGCAGTGAAAATAAGTTTTTTCAAATGTAGAGACAATTTTGATTTTCTTCCTATGATGGGTTTCAGACTTCCTGCTGCTGCAGATGCTTTAGCGATGGTTTTCTGTATGTGATTGGTCCATGTAAAGTTGGATGTCAAAGTTAATCCGAGATATTTGGCAGTTTTCACAATTGGTATTTTAGTATTAAATAAGATGAGATTATTAGGATTTCTATTTTTAAGCTTGTGTCTTCTTTTTTTGTGAAAGATGATTGTTTGGGATTTTTCAGCATTTATCTTGACTCGCCAATTTTCACACCAGGTTTCAATTTTATATAGTTCTTTTTGAGAATTTTGTAGTGCATTATTGATGTTAGCAGATTCTGAAATTAATGCCGTATCGTCTGCATAAAAGGCAATATTAGATGTGATTTTATCCGGTATTGGGAAGTCGTAGTTGAAGAGTAGATATAAAATTGGTCCGAGTATGCTACCCTGGGGAACTCCTGCATTTATTTTGAGCGTAAGTGAGATTTGGTCTTTGACCTTGACTTGGAAGTTTCTTTCGCTGATGTAAGAGAATATAATATGGATAAGATCTGAGTTTAGGTTAAGTTTGATTAATTTGTAGATAATTCCTTCGTGCCAGACTCTGTCAAATGCCTTAGCGACATCTAACATTGTCATGGCAGTATATAGATTTTTATGGATGTTTTTGCCAATAATTTCAGTAATTCGTAGTAATTGCTTTGATGTTGAAAGATCTTTACGAAAGCCATATTGTTGTGTAGGTAGAATTTGAAGGTAGTATTTTAGTCTATTGTAGATAATTTTTTCAAATATTTTTCCTAGATTAGGGAGCAAGCTGATTGGTCGGTAATTTTCTGGTAGGCGGTGATCTTTATTGGGTTTCGGAAAGAGGATTACAGATGCAGTTTTCCAGATGTTAGGAAAATACGAGATTTGCAGGCAATTGTTATAGATATTTAAGATTTTCTTGATGTAATCCACCCCTCAGGGGGTTTACTTTCTTTAAGTAAACACGGGTGTCACAATCCCGAGGTACCCCAGTGATCTGTCCTCTTCTTTCTTTTCTTCTCTTCTCTTCCCTACTGCTTTTTCTTCCTTTTCTCCCTCATTGTGGTTGCCTCTTACGAGGTTGAGGGCTCCCCTTGAGCAGCTTTCGCCATTCTGTTGCTATTAGCTACTCTTGGGGACTAAATCACCCACGTGTTTGCCGTGCATGGAGACCCGTGTCCCTGGAAAGGAGGGTCCTGGTAATTGAGGCCTCCAAAGACCAACACATTACTTTGGCCTCTGCTTCAGGTAAACGGGAGGTGTGCTGTGGTCCTCAGCACATCAATCGGCTTTATGGATCAAGCGATCGGTACATCTGCTCGATGACTCGTTAAGGGTGGAGGCCATCACAGGGATGTACTGTGAGCGTATAGGACTTGGCTAGCACTGGTGCAGCTGGTCTGCATCCCCTTGTTGGACTCGGTGGTGGGTGGTGCGGTCAAGTCCCGAAATTTTAATAAAATACTATGAAAAACAAAAAATCATTTCTCCCACGGGAGCATCTATTGGACGAATCGAATTCTAAATACTTTATAGTTAAAAGAAAAGTGGGCTCCTTTGAAAAAGTGTCCCCTTTTCTTATCCAAAAGGGAATATCGTTTTATAGGAGAAGTAAGAGGTATCCGAAAAATAAGATCTGGTGATTTATTAATTGAGGTTGCAAACTCTACCCAGGCAGCTAAAATATCAGATATGACATTGATGGCAAACATAGAGGTGACAGTCCTGCCTCATGGAAATTTGAACTTTTCGCGTGGAGTGATTTCCGCAGGGGATTTGTTGAACACGTCGACTGAGGAAATTCTTGATAACTTGAAATGTCAGAAGGTCTGTGGAGTCGAACGTATAAGAGTCAGAAGAGATGGGCAGTTCATTGACACTAAACATCTCATTCTGACCTTCGCGACCCCAGACCTTCCTGACAAAATTAAAGTAGCTTATTTGAATCTTCCCGTCCGACAATACATCCCAAATCCCTTGCGTTGTTTTCAATGTCAGCGTTTTGGACACTCGAGAAACGCTTGCAGAGGCCAACTTACCTGCGCTCGCTGCGCAGTAGTTGGCCACGATAGTTCGAACTGCACAGCGAAGGAGGCTTGCGTAAACTGTAAAGGTGAACATCCCTCCTATTCTCGAAGTTGTCCTCAATTTGCTTATGAAAAAGAAATCACCACGCTAAAGGTAAAAAACAATATTACCTATCCTGAGGCTAGGAAAATTGTCGCCTCTCGTACGCCACAGCCTGGAAGGAGTTATGCGGCCGCAGTAAAAAAAGTCACCAAGTGTTCAAGCACTCAAACGGATACCCAGCCTCTTCCTGTAATGAGATTACCCCAAGTAATATCTGAAAGACCAAAATCATCATCAACAATAATTAGAAAAGCTTCTTTGGCTAAATCGAGAGGCGTTAAGGCCTCCAAATTAAAATTTGCAAAGGAGGGTTCTCGAAAATCCTCCTTATCCACCCGTAGAGCCATGTCATCCCTGGAAGCTGATGCTGTCTCTCTCCATCCCTCGGACGATAATTTATCGCTCGAGGAGATGATAGAAGACCCGCCTTTCAGCTCCGGGGGAGGAGCTTTTCTATTTAAAAAATAACTTCCTTTGTTTGTTGGAACTGCCATGGTTTGCGTTCACATCTTGATGACATCAAGTCTATTATATCAGCTTATAACCCCGCATGCGTAGCACTTCAGGAAACCTTCCTGAAGTCTACAAATAACATCACTATGCGTGGGTTTCAATGCTTTAGAAAAGACTGTGGTGACGATGGTGCAGTGTCTGGAGGTGTTTGTATATTAACATCTAATGATTTCCCCAGCACTGTCCATCCAATCAATACAACCCTACAGGCTGTAGCTGTCAGAATTCACACAACTTGTCTGATTACAGTCTGTAGTTTGTATTTACCACCACATGATGTCATCCGCCAAGAAGAACTTGATGCATTAGTTGATCAGCTGCCTTCACCATATTTGTTATTCGGTGACTTTAACGGTCATAATACTTTGTGGGGAAGTGATGATACCAATTCTCGCGGTCGTCAGATTGAGGGTTTTATTTCTGATAATGGCCTCTGTCTGATGAACAGCGACGAGAAAACATACTTCCACACACCCACAAGGACATTTCATTCTCTCGATCTCGCCATTTGTTCACCGTCACTTCTGCCGTTGTTAAATTTAACAGTAGGGAATGATCTGCATAACAGCGATCATTTCCCACTCGTCATCTCCCAGACTGGAGGTAGTAGTGTACGAAATTGTCAACCTACTTACGTGTACAGTCGGGCAGATTGGACGTTATTTACACAACTGGCAGTCGTTGATAATAGAATGGTTATGATCGAGAATATTGATAATGCCGTGTATAAAGTCACTGAAACACTTATTAGTGCAGCTGATAGAGCAATACCTAAAAGTTCTTCTAAACCAAAACGGCGTTGCAAACCATGGTGGAACAATGAATGCCAACAAGCATATAAAAAGCAAAGGAAGTTATGGGGGCTTTTCCGGAGGTACCCCACAACGGAGAACCTTATTGCATTTAAGAGAGCAAAAGCATTAGCTCGCAGAGCTCGTCGTCGAAGTCAGAAGGAATCCTGGTCTCGCTATGTATCCTCTATAACATCTTCCACATCCAGTAAGCAGTTATGGAGAAAAGTAAAAGCAGCCAATGGTATTTATAGAGAATTTCCAATTCCTATTTTAAAAACCAGAGCTGCTATATACTCTTCTCCTAAGGATATTGCTAATGTCATTGGTGAAACATTTGCTTGTGTCTCAAGCGCCGACTCTTATAGTCCTTCGTTTTTAAGGACTAAGAGTCGTGCTGAGCGAAATCCAATTCGTTTCAACCAAAGACAAGCTTTTCCTTACAACTGCGAGTTTCGGATGTTGGAATTGAGGCGAGCATTACAGCAGGCCAACAATACCAGCCCAGGACCTGACGGAATCAGCTATCAAATGCTTCGACATTTAAGTCCAGATTCCCTGTTGAACTTATTGTATTTGTTCAATAGGATCTGGACTGAAAATGTATTTCCATCAATTTGGAGCGAAGCAATAGTGATTCCGGTCCTTAAACCTGGTAAGGAACCTTCAGAACCATCAAATTATCGACCAATAGCTCTGACGAGTTGCCTTTGTAAGACTCTCGAACGTATGGTCAACGCCCGTCTCGTGCATGTCTTAGAAGAAAACAAATGTATACATGTCAATCAGAGTGGTTTCCGTAAAGGGAGATCCACTCTTGATAATATAGCATTCTTGGAAACCCAAATCCGCAACGCTTTTGTGCGGAGAAATCATCTGGTTTCCATCTTCTTCGACATCGAGAAGGCATACGACCGTACATGGCGATACGGTATTCTCCGTTGTTTATATGATTTTGGCTTTCGGGGTAATCTTCCGATATTCCTACAGAATTTCTTACGCTCCCGTGTTTTTAAAGTACGTATTGGTCACCTTTTGTCCAATACTTTTAATCAAGCCGAGGGTGTACCCCAAGGCTCTATTTTAAGCGTAACAATTTTTAACGTTTACATCAGTCATATTCTTCATCTTCTCTCACCTTCAGTATATGGCACTATGTATGTGGACGACCTGCAAATATCTTGCCAAGGATCGAACATGCGTTTAATTGAGAGACAACTACAAACATCTGTTAATAAAATAGCTGCATGGTGTGCAGAGAATGGCTTCACACTATCTCCTAGCAAGAGCTGCTGTGTCCATTTCTGCAGGAAAACTAGCCTTCACAATGATCCTGTTATTCATCTGAACAACACTACAATACCCGTGGTCAACGAGATAAAATTTCTTGGTGTTTTGTTTGACCGAAAGTTGACTTTTCTTCCGCATGTTTTATATTTGCGGAAGAAGTGTGAGCGATCGCTTAATATCCTCAAGGTGCTTTCAAATACATCTTGGGGTGCTGATCGCTTGTCACTCCTTCGTGTCTACCAAGCACTCATTTTATCTCGCATTGACTACGGTAGTGTTATGTATGGATCTGCTAGATCTTCAGTTTTACGCAGATTGGACACTGTGCATCACTCTGCTTTGAGGATATGTTCAGGCGCATTCCGCACATCACCCGTCCAGAGTCTTTATGCCATTTGTCAACAACTGCCTTTAGACCTGAGACGAATGCAGCTGTCTCTCAATTACTACGCAAAGGTCATGTCTGACCGACAACACCCTTTACGTTCCTTGGCTTTTACTCCTGCATTAAAGAGATTGTATGATGCTCGCTCTCATAGCATCCAACCTTTTCTCACTCGTATTAAAAGTGATCTTTACTTGACAGACCTATGTGGTGTCCGTTTCATTAAAACGGACTTGCTCTTACATCCACCTTGGTTTGATCCACAGATATCCATAATTAATACTTTTGCTCAGTTTCGGAAATCGGACACAACTCCTACGATTTTTCAACAGCTTTTTTATTCACATCGCTGTCAGTATTCTTCTTATACGCCTGTATTCACAGATGGATCGAAAACTGCAGGACATGTTGGTTGTGGCATTTTCTTCAATAATAGGAGTTACGGCTACAACCTCCATACGTCCTGCTCCATCTTTACTGCTGAAGCAATGGCAATATACCAAGCGCTTCAGCTCGTGAATACAGAAAATTACTTTAAAATTTGCTTATACACTGACAGCTTGAGTGTTACCGAAGCGTTGAAAAATTCGAATATATATAATCATCCTGTTGTGTCCAAAATTTTCCAAACTGTAGATTCCCTTGCTGGCAAGGGATATGATATTAAATTCTGTTGGATCCCAAGTCACGTAGGTCTGGAGGGCAATGATAAGGCTGATGCAGCTGCCAAATCTGCATCGGCCGTACATCATCCATCTCTCCCTTTTACTGATGTGAGAAAGGTTGTTAAAAACTTTGTTTTTTCTCTATGGCAGGAGTACTGGAATATGCAGGTCTCCAACAAACTACGTGCCATATTTCCATACCTCATCCCTTCATTAGTTTTACCGTTACGAAGTGCCGATGTTCGCTTGACTCGCCTTCGTATCGGACACACACGTTTCACACACAGGCATTTGTTTCTAAATGAATTAAATCCTTGGTGTGAGGCGTGTGATGAACCATATACTGTTTTTCATATTTTAATTTCATGTGCTAATTTTAACCTTTACCGTTTTAAATATTTTCAAACTGACATTTTAACCATGTATGATTTAGTGGGGGAGTCTCCCCACCGAAACCTTTTTTCCTTTTTAAGGGAAATTGGTTTCCTTAATTTTATTTAAATTTGTTGATTTTTATTTTACTTTTATATAGTTATGTTTTTCTTGGATTTTAAATTAAATATATACATTTATTTTTGTATTTTAACCTTTTAATGTTGAGATTGGGTTTTCCTTAAAATTTATAAATTCTCTTATATGCTTAATTTTTGGCGCAGCTTGTCCTTTTTTTGGACCTTGCGCCACAAAACCCAACCCAACAACAACAACAATCTGCAGGAAAACTAGTTTCCATCATGATCCTGTACTGCACATAAGCGGTAGACCTATCCCTGTGGTCAATGAGATAAAATTTCTTGGGGTGATTTTCGACAAGAAATTAACTTTCCTTCCGCATGTGTTACATCTGCGGAAGAAATGCCAACGACTGCTCAATATCCTCAAGGTGCTTTCAAATACATCTTGGGGTGCAGATCGCACATCACTCCTTCGTATTTACAACTCTGTAATTTTATCTCGCATTGACTACGGTTGTGTTGCTTACGGATCAGCTAGATCTTCCGTTTTACGCAGATTGGACACTGTTCACCACTCTGCTTTAAGAATATGCTCAGGTGCATTTCGCACTTCACCCGTCCAGAGTCTATATGTAATCTGCCAACAATTACCATTAGACCTGCGGCGGATGCAGCTGTCTTTTAGTTATTATTCAAAAGTTATGTCCTCACCTCATCATCCCTTACATTCTACGATTCCAAATGCCGCTCTTAAGAGATTATATAATGCTAGACCATCAAGCATTCAACCTTTTCTCGCGCGTGTTCAATCCCACCTTTTGCTATTTGACCTGTGTGATGTCCGGATTGAGTCTACAGACTTTTTCGTACATCCTCCTTGGTATGACCCACGCATTACAGTACTCAATGCCTTTGAAAACTATAAAAAGTCGGACACAACTCCTGCTATTTTTCAACAGCTTTATGCATCTCATCGCTGTCAGTATGCTATGTACACTCCCATCTACACTGATGGATCCAAAACTGCGGGGCACGTTGGCTGTGGAGTGTATGTTGACAATACCTCCTTCAGTTACAACCTTCACAAATCCTGCTCTATTTTCACTGCTGAAGCCATGGCTATATACCGTGCACTTCAGTATGTGAGTAACAAAAACGTATATCAATACTGCATATATACTGACAGTAAGAGTGTTTTAGAAGCTTTGAAAAATTGTAACTATAATTGCCATCCTGTTGTGTCGAAAATTTTCAAATTGCTTGATTCCACCTCTCGCACTGGATTCGAGATACTGTTTTGCTGGATACCGAGCCACATAGGAATAGATGGTAATGAGAAGGCTGATGCGGCTGCGAGGTCTGCATCAACTCCTATTCTGCCTTCAGTTCCATCAATAGATGTGAGAAAAGGATTAAAACATTTTGTAAATTCTCTTTGGCAGGAATCATGGAACATGCAAGTCAGCAACAAACTCCATTCTATATTTTCATTTATCATCCCATTACATGTTTTACCTGTACGAAGCGCAGATGTCAGACTGACTCGCCTTCGTATTGGTCACACGCGTTTCACCCACAAACATCTCTTCTTGAGTGATTTAAATCCTTGGTGTGAAACGTGTGATGAACCATACACAGTGCATCATATTTTAATTGTTTGTCCAGATTTAACCATTTGCGCATCTTCTTTTTTAACACTGATATTTTAACTTTACAAGACTTGTTATGGGAACCACCCCATCGCAATCTGTTTGCGTTTTTAAAAACTATTGATTTTATTCATTTTATCTAAATTTAGAAATATTTTAATGACAAGGTTTAAATTTTATCCATTTTATACTTTCAAATATATTTTAATCACAAGTTTTCTAATTTCTATAAATATGCATATCATTTTAATAAAACACTTTATTTTAAAATTTTATATTACTCAGTTTTTAATGGGCTAAAGCAATGAAATTACTTCCAAACAGATGTCTGGCGCAGCTTGTCCTTATTTGGACCTTGCGCCATTAAAACCAATCAATCAATCAATCAATCTGTGCATAACTTCTGTTGTTTTGGGTTCGAGACCCATGTTTGCTAGAGTTATTGTTCGTAGTTTGTTCTCTAGTATTAATTAATGATGGGTAGTCATTTTGATAATTAGTTCTGTTTGGTAATTGGTTATTATTAAAATTTCTGTTATCGGTTATTTTAGGTTTAATTTTTGGAGTTTTGGGGCAGCCCCTAAAGCTAGCAGGATGCTCACCAAGACAATTGCAACATTTAGGTTTATCGACTTTTCCTTCATTATTTACATTCGTGCACTTAACTGTATGATGATCCCCTGCGCACTTAACGCAGCGGGGGGGCATATGACAGTTTGAACTGCCATGTCCGAAAAGCTGACAATTGTGGCATTGTACAATTCTGTTTATTTGTCTATATTTTTCTATTACAACATCAACATAACAGAGATTTGAAAGGTTATATATATCATTAATATTATTTGTTTTCTCTAGATGAACTTGGAATAGTGGCATTTTTTGGGTTCTATCCCCCCCTCTTGTCATTTGGTTAATTTTTATAGATTTAAATTTATTTTTTATTAATTCCTCTTCGATTTCTGCTGGTTCCGCATCTATTGGGAGTCCCCTTATTACAATTTTAATCGGTTTATTTGTATTTGCATTAATTATCCAGAAATTTATTTTTTCTTCATCAAGTTTTTTAGTTAGAGTTCTATGCTCCTCCGGAGTGTTTATTAGTAGTTTAAGATATTGTCCGGCAGGTTTACCCGTAACACGGAAATTTAATTTATTATTTATGTATTTCAAAAATTCTATTGTTTTCATTTGGGTGGATACTATTACTGCTGGGGGTTTAGGAATTTCTTTTGTATTTCCATTTAAGCTAGAGGGGATGTGTGGTGCTATATTAATGTCTGCGTCGACATCAGTTGTTGTTGTTGTTGTTGGGTTGGGTTTTATGGCGCAAGGTCCAAAATTGGACAAGCTGCGCCAAGACAAAATTCAATTTTGCATTTATTTATTATTTTTATTTATTTATTTTTCAACCCAAACAACATTAAAATCTTAAAATAAAAAAATGTTTGTATAAAGTATTATTAAAATCAAATTTCATTTAAAATTTTATAAAAAGAAAACAAATATGTAAATACAAAAACATAACATTAAACATTAAATAAAATTTAAAAAACCTATTGCCCTTAAAAAGGCAAATAGGTTTCTGTGGGGGGGTTCCCCTAACAAATCAAATAAAGTGATAAAATCAGATTTAAAATAAAGTAAACGTTCTTTGTTAAAATCTTTACATGAAATTAAAATATGATTTATTGAGTATGGTTCATCACACGTTTCACACCATGGATTCAGTTCACTTAAAAACAAATGTCTGTGTGTGAAACGTGTGTGTCCGATACGAAGGCGAGTTAAACGAACATCGGCACTTCGTAACGGTAAAACTGATAATGGAATGAGGTATGGAAAAATGGCACATAATTTATTGGAGACCTGCATACTCCATAACTCCTGCCACAGGGATTTAACAAATGTTTTAACAACCCCTCTCACATCGAAAAGAGGGACAAATGAATGAAGTACGAACGATGCAGCTTTAGCAGCTGCATCCGCATTTTCATTTCCCTCTAGACCTACATGTCCTGGGACCCAACAGAAAATGATGTTATAACCCTTGCCAGCAAGGGAATCCAATGCTCCAAAAATCTTGGACACAACAGGATGGCAATAATTTAAATTTCTCAACGTTTCCAGTACACTCAAACTGTCAGTATAAACACAAACTTTATGACAATTTTCTGTACTCACAAGCTGAAGTGCTTGATAAATGGACATAGCTTCAGCTGTAAAGACGGAGCAGGACGTATGAAGGCTGTAACCATAACTGGCATTAGCATAGAATATGCCACAGCCAACATGTCCTGCAGTTTTAGATCCGTCTGTGAATACAGGCGTGTATGATGAATACTGACAGCGATGTGAATGAAAAAGCTGTTGAAAAATCGTTGAGTTTGTGTCCGATTTTCGAAACTGAGCAAATGGATTAATAATATAAATCTGTGGATCATACCAGGGTGGATGTGAATCTAGGTCCGTTTTAATAAAACGGACATCATATAGGTCTGTCAAATGGAGTTGACGTTTAGTTCGAGTGAGAAAGGGTTGGATGCTGGATGGTCGAGCATCATATAATCTCTGTAAGGCAGGAGTAAATATCAAGGATCGTAAAGGATGTTGAATGTCAGACATAACTTTAGCGTAATAATTGAGAGACAGCTGCATTCGCCTCAGGTCTAAAGGCAATTGTTGGCAAATCGCATATAGACTCTGGACGGGTGATGTGCGGAATGCTCCTGAACATATCCTCAAAGCAGAGTGATGCACAGTGTCCAATCTGCGTAAAACAGAAGACCTAGCAGATCCATACACAACACATCCGTAGTCAATACGAGATAAAATGAGTGATTGATAGACACGAAGGAGTGACAAGCGATCAGCACCCCAAGATGTATTTGATAATACCTTGAGGATATTAAGCGATCGCTCGCACTTCTTCCGCAAATGTAATACATGCGGAAGAAAGGTCAACTTTCGGTCAAATATTACACCTAGAAATTGAATCTCGTTGACTACAGGTATTGGAGTGTTGTTGAGTTTGATAACTGGATCATTGTGAATGCTGGTCTTTCTGCAGAAATGGACACAGCAGCTCTTGCTAGGAGATAGTGTAAAGCCATTCTCTGCACACCACGCAGCTATTTTATTTACAGATGTTTGTAATTGTCTCTCAATTAAACGCATGTTCGATCCCTGGCAAGATATTTGCAGGTCATCCACATACATAGTGCCATTAACAGAAGGTGAAAGGTGATGGAGGATGCTACTTATGTATAAATTAAAAATTGTTACACTTAAAATGGAGCCTTGGGGAACACCCTCAGCTTGAATAAAAGTATTGGACAAAAGACGACCAATACGTACTTTAAAAATACGGGAGCGTAAGAAATTTTTTAGGAATATCGGCAGATTACCCCTAAAGCCAAAATCATATAATGAACGGAGAATACCATATCGCCACGTACGGTCGTATGCCTTCTCGATGTCGAAGAAGATGGAAACCAGATGGTTTCTCCGCACAAAAGCGTTGCGGATTTGGGTTTCCAAGTGTGTAATGTTATCAAGAGTGGATCTTCCTTTACGGAATCCACTCTGATTTACATGTATACATTTATTTTCTTCTAAGACATATACGAGGCGAGCGTTGACCATACGTTCTAGAGTCTTACAAAGGCAACTCGTCAGAGCTATAGGTCGGTAATTTGAAGGTTCTGAAGGATCCTTACCAGGCTTAAGGACCGGAATTACTATTGCTTCGCACCAAAGTGTTGGAAATTCATTTTCAGTCCAGATCCTATTGAACATATATAATAAGTTCAATAGGGAGTCTGGACTTAAATGTCGAAGCATTTGATAGCTAATTCCATCAGGTCCTGCGCTGGTATTATTGGCCTGCTGTAATGCTCGCTTCAATTCCAACATCCGAAATTCGCAGTTGTATGGCAAGGCTTGTCTATGGTTGAAACGGATTGGTATTTGCTCAGCTCGACTCTTAGCCCTTAAAAACGAAGGACTATAAGAGTCGGCGCTTGAGACATTAGCAAATGTTTCACCAAAGACGTTAGCAATGTCTGCAGGAGAAGAGTATATAGCAGCTCTAGTTTTTATAATAGGAATTGCAAATTCTCTATAAATACCATTGGCTGCTTTTACTTTTCTCCATAACTGCTTACTGGATGTGGAAGATGTAATTGAAGAGACATAGCGAGACCAGGATTCCTTCTGACTTCGACGACGAGCTCTGCGAGCTAATGCTTTTGCTCTCTTAAAGGCAATAAGATTCTCCGTCGTGGGGTATCTCCGAAATAACCCCCATAACTTCCTTTGTTTTTTATAAGTTTGTTCACATTCCTTGTTCCATCATGGTTTGCAGCGCCTTTTTAGTGTAGAAGAACTCTTAGGTATTGCAGTATCAGCTGCTCCTATAATTGTTTCAGTGACTTTATTTACGGCATTATCAATATCCTCGATCGTAACCATGTTATCATCAACGACTGCCAATTGTGTAAATAACGTCCAATCTGCCCGACTGTACACGTAAGTAGGTATGCGTTGCTGCACACTACTACCTCCAGTCTGGGAGATGACGAGTGGGAAATGATCGCTATTATGCAGATCTTTCCCTACTGTTAAATTCAACAATGGCAGAAGTGAAGGTGAACAAATGGCGAGATCGAGAGAATGAAATGTTCTTGTGGGTATGTGGAAATATGTTTTCTCGTCGGTATTGATCAGACAGAGACAATTATCGGAAATAAATTGCTCTATCTGACGACCGCGAGAATTAGTATCATCCCTTTCCCACAGAGAATTATGTCCGTTAAAGTCACCTACTAACAAAAATGGTGTAGGCAGCTGATCCACTAATGCATCAAGTTCCTCTTGGCGGATGACATCATGTGGTGGCAAATACAAACTACAGACTGTAATTAAGCATGTTGTATGAATTGTTACAGCTACAGCCTGTAGAGTAGTATTTAATGGATGGACAGTGCTGGGGTAGTTATTGGATGATAATATGCAAACACCACCAGACACTGCACCATCGTCACCACAGTCTTTTCTAAAAAAATTAAATCCACGCATGTTAATGTTATTGTTGGACTTCAGGAAAGTTTCCTGAAGTGCCAAACATGCGGGATTATATTTTGATATTAGAGACTTGATATCATCATGATGTGAACGCAAACCATGGCAGTTCCAAGTAACAAAGGAAGTTATTGTTTAATTTGATGTGCTCCTTTCCCGGAGCTGGAAGGTGGGTCATCTACAAACTCCTCGAACGAAACATCTTCGTCCGAGGGATACAAGGACACCGCGTCAGTCTCCAAGCAGGAGAAAGCATTACGGGTGGAGATTGATGAATTTTTAATTTGTTTTGATATTTTTAATTTCAAAGCTTTCTCCGCTTTTGATTTTGCGAAAGGAGCCTTTTTGGAAAATGTCGGAGATTTTTTAAATTTCGGCTTTTCAGATGGTTGGGGTAATTTAATCGGGGAAACAGAATAATATTCAGTTTGAGTGCTGCTCGATTTGGTGACCTTCCTGGCAGCAGTAGCATAACTGACTCCAGGTTGAGGAGTACGTGAAGTGACTTGTTTTCTCGCCTCAGGGTATGAACATTTTTGCTGAACTTTTATCGTGGTGATTTCTTTTTCCAGTACATACTGAGGACAACTTCGAGAATAGGAGGGATGGTCCCCATGACAGTTGACACAAACCTCCTTCGCATTGCAGTCCGAGCTATCGTGGCCAACCACCGCGCATCGAGCGCAGGTGAGTTTGCCTCTGCAAGCGTTTCTCGAGTGTCCAAAGCGCTGACATTGGAAACATCGCAAATGATTAGGGATATATGGCCTGACGGGTAAATTCATGTACGCAGCTTTTACATACTGCGGAAGGTCTGGGGTCGCAAAAGTCAGAATCAGGTGCTTGGTATCGATTTCTTTACCATCCCGTCTGACTGTAATGCGTCTTACGCCACAGACCTTCTGATTTTGTAAGTTTTCAAGAATTTCTTCCGTCGGCGTATATAATAGATCCCTTGCGGAAATAACACCACGTGAAAAGTTAAGGTTACCGTGAGGCGAAACAGTCACTTCGATGTTAGCTAATGTTTTCATGCTTGCCAGAATTACTGCTTGTGAGTCCGAAGCAGCCTCCACAAGCAGGTCACCTGAGCGCATCTTCTGAACTTTCTTAACTTCCCCAACGATTCCAGATATTCCTTTCGAAATTAAGAAAGGAGATACTGCTGTAAAATTTCCCTCCTTTCTTTTGACTACAAAAAATTTAGGTTTTAAATTGTCAATTTGTTGCTCCCGTGGGAGAAATGTAGAATTTTTATTCTCCATGTGTATAGTTTAAAAGTTCGGGACCTGACCGCACCACCCACCACCGAGTCCAACAAGGGGATGCAGACCAGCTGCACCAGTGCTAGCCAGATCCTATACGCTCTCAGTACATCCCTGTGATGGCCTCCACCCTTAACGACCCCTCAGGGGGTTTACTTTCTTTAAGTAAACACGGGTGTCACAATCCCGAGGTACCCCAGTGATCTTTCCTCTTCTTTTTTTCTTCTCTTCTCAACTCTTCTGCTTTTTCTTCCTTTTCTCCCTCATTGTGGTTGCCTCTT
>JAPDSC010121444.1:106531-154618 GCA_026290005.1 Latrodectus geometricus | reverse complement strand
TGTGAAATTAATAGCCATCTCAAAAGTTATAACCATTTTTCCGATCTCCACTGTCTAGTGATATAACTGTGCTTTTCTGTGTCGAAGGAGCCAGTTCGATACTAGTCTACGATGAAATATGAGAGATGGATAATTGGTTTCTTTTTTTTCAGATTATCTATTGAAATGGGAGCTAATAGCAATTCATCTCACGCTATAGATGAGAACAACTACTTATGTATGAAAGTCTTTCTAAAAGGTAATATCCAGTAAAAAGTACCAAACACTTTGAAAATCTTCAGTTTTAGGATGTTTGATAACTTCGTATCGGAATACATTTTACTGTAATGGAAAATAAGGGGATATCGGCATAACTACATTTGACAAATCAATGTGATTTAGATAGTATTTAAAAATTGCCGTGGACACCACATTCAATATTCCTAGTTTCATGATATACACTGAGTTACAATACAGAGTATTTTAAATCTATATTTAAATTTAATTAAAAATTTTGCATAAGATTTCATTTTGTAACTTTATTTTCTGTAAAAAAAATATTTGACTTTTTACACCTTTTACGAACCAACTTATTATGATAATTGGCTCAAGTGCTTTTCTCTTGTTAATCTTAGAATTATCTAAATTAGAATTAATTTTAATAAATCTAAATTAGAAATTTTTATTTTTATTTTATTTTTTAAATTTTATTTATATATTAATTTATTATTATTATATTATATTATTAAATTTTTAATTATTATTTTAGAATTATTTAAGAATTATCTAAAATAGATGAGTGTTAAGGCGTTTCAAGAGTGAAAGCTCAATTAAAAAACACCTACATTATATTTTTATATTGAAAATCAGTCCATAGCATGTTTACCACATGGAAAACGAAGATAATTAAGTATTTCTCGAAAATAAATTTTATTTAGCTTCAAAAGATGCTGCTATTTTTATGGTAATTAATAATGAGCTATTATGAAAAATAATTGTGAAGTCCATGATTTATATTGCATGTTCTACATATTTACATAAATATTATCTAAAAATAGGTGAGTGAGAATCGTTTTCTTACTTAAGTTCTTCTTCTCTTTGTTTCATTTCCATTATTTCTTGTTGTATCTTAGATTCTACAGAAGCATTCCTCTTAAGCTTGACCATAGTTGGTGGGACAACAGCAGCCTTCTCTTCCTTTGGCAGGACAAACGGTCCATTGCCATTTCTTGGGGCAGTAAAAGTCGTCTCTTTGCCCTTGCTTGCAATGAACTTATGCATGCTGATGTTGGTCTTGCTGCCATTAGTTTGGCTAAAAATACTAGCTGGTCTAGACATTCCAGTTGGTGAAGGGCTGGCTCTCTTGTAAGGAGCCACATCTGGAGAGTGACGGCCATTGGTGTAGTTGCCATTAAGATGCGACTGAGAGTTACCTAAAAATTAGAATTTCAACATTTAGAATGCTCAAAATATCTCTTATGGTAAAATAATGTCTGATATATTTATTATTAATCATTGTTTCGAATGGTATTGCTGTTAAGCAATATTTTATCTATTTATTATAAATCGAAATTTCATTCATATTGTTTTATCAGATTACAGTAATATTACTGGTAAATTTAAGAAAATAAATTCAGAAACTTTCATTTAATTTGTTTTTAAATTTTGTATATGTTATTTCATTTTATTACAAAACGATGTGAAAAGAATTTTGCGATTTTTATTTATAATACCAATTTGTTATTTCCCTCTGCTAAGTACTTAACAAATATTCTTCAGTGGAATTTACCATTAGTAAGTATAGGGGAAGTACACTCCGGAGTTCCAAGCTTGGCTACTTTAGCGTCTGTCCTTTCATGAGAGATGGTTTGAATGCTGCCAGTTTCGCGCAAAGCCATTTCTCTTTGAGTTTGCTCTTCAATTTCCATCTGGATTTTCGCTGTTGCAGCTTGCTTCACAGAAGCATTATTCACGCCAACTTTTCCGAAAATGCGCACCTATAACATTAATAAAAAAATAAGAATAATTAAAATATTTTTGACAAACAAAGAAACAATAGAAACGAATAGGAATAAAAATAAAGTTTTTAAATCTTAGTAGTGTAATAATAGATAATTCAACAAAGAAGTAAAATTTGAAATTTCTAGTGAAATAACTTCAATTTTTTTTGCAAGCAGATGGGTTTAAACATAAAATCACTATACATCTTTAATTACATATTTTTTAATCGTACTTTTGTATGGCTTTTTGTCTATTTTCTTGTATCTTATGGAACTTTTAGTAGCATTAAAATTTTACCATATTGCATTCATAAAATCGACAAAGTAAGGGAAGTGCATTGCGGACATTACTTATTGAGTTCTACACATCAATAAACAATGAATTAATTATCGCGTTATAATTTTATATGAAATAAATTAACTTTAATTTTGGTTTGATCAACAAAACTAGTTTTTGGGTTTCATCCATTCAATTCAGTATTAGAATTTCAAGTCAGTGTTAATCGAGGGCGAGTGAATAAACTATAATGTGTTTAAATGTATTTCTTTTTTCAGATTTCATTTAAAATCACCAATAATATTCATTGTATACTTCTACACTAATATACTCACAATACTTAATGAAAACATAATCAATATCGTATGTACTAACTGTGATCAAATGTCTGTTATGTTTATGTATGTGTGTATGTATGTTTAATTTTAAGATAATATTTTCGTAATAAAATGTGTCTTGAACAAAAAAGAACTCTTTTTTTTATTGTTCACCTACAATGTTATTTTCCTATTCACAATACAGTAAATGTTGTTCCTTCACAATGCAATGTGTGACATTTATTTGTTTTTATAAGTTGAAGATTTTCAGAGTATTGTTGTCGAGATCAATGGTATCCTAATGATCAATGGTAATTATCAAAAGAGGATGATTTTATATAAACTTAAAATTCTATTATGACTAAAACTTTATCATATGAGATATCATGAACCAAAGAGCTACTAGCTTGCAATCAATATACAGAAGTTCGTCATGATTAGTCATCTGTTTACAACATCCACTTGGTAGTATATATTTCATGATAATTTAGCATTAGTTTTTGTTTAAATTCACTGTTTCTCAATAAACAAATACCTAAATATTTGAATTTCTTTTTTAGACTTCAAAAGCAAAAAATGATCCACGTAAAATATTTTGCCCCGATATAAACAGAACTTAATTGAGTTATTATCAGCGAAATAGGAAAGACATTTTTTTTTCAAATGTTTATTGCGTAGTTATATTTTTGAGACAGCAATTATTCTCATTATTTACATAAAAAAGTAATATAGATTGCATTATCGTTCTTTTAATCAAAATATTGGATAACAAAAGTAGACATAGGAAGATTCACATTAGGCAACTATTAATTAGTTTGTTTTCCTTCAGTGGAATTGCATATAATTTTCTTACGTCAATCTTTTATTTAAATATTAAATTATCGTGAGGTTAATTTATTTAAGTGATTACTTATTTTCTATTTATGACGTATAATAAATCAAGTTTAGCTCTAGTGTATAGAAAATAAATGAAACTTTAACATAAAAATAAGATCGAAATAACTATAGAATAAAAGTGTAGATCTCAGTAATACATCCGATTATCTTACAATTAATAAATAAATTCCTGTGTGTTTTATACATAAGTACTTGGGTAAAATAAGTCTGCATAAAACAAGAGCAGAAGTTAGTTTTTATCGAATTGTCTACTTTTGAAAGAGAAACAAGATTTTGTCAAAACTTATCGCGCGGTTAATGACATTTACTTGCTGATTGACTTAATACCAGTTTTGAGTCAAACATTCAAGGTAAAAGTAGGACATCAAATATAATGGTCAATTTATCAAATATTAGAAGTTTGAATTAAAAGCAGAGTATATTGAATAAATGGTTTGTAGTGTGAAAGATTTCTGATGTAAGAGACATAAGCCATTGCTAAAGGTAAAAGGAAATTATTGGCTATTGCGTTGATTATTGACTATAAATTAGGTGACCTAGAACAAGTAGTTTAGTAAAGAATAGTATCATTAAAATTTAAATTTGTTGTTTTAACATGGTTATATTTGGTTAAGATTGTATGAAAATATCTTGCTTGAGCTAGCCGAGCTTGCTGCCGAATGACCGGCTGCCAACTCTGCCTCCTGTTTAACAATTAATGTCTTCTTTGAATCAAAATATTAGATAATAATTAATGTCAATTAATGTTAAATTAATTCCAACATCCACCTCGGATATGGTAGAGATTCGGAATTTCGGAAATTTCAGTCTAATTAGTCCTCGTGTGTAAGAAAACGACAATTGAGAGATTGAGAAATCAAAATCAAACCAGGCTTGAATGTAATTTTTAAGTATATTTTAATGACACTATTCAAAATCCGATTTCATAAGTTACAAATTGCGTTATTGGATTGTGAATTCTAATTGTAAGTCAAAACTTCTTTCAGACACCATTCCCTTTTACATTACATGTAAATTAAAATTGTGAGAATTTTGTATTCCACAAGATTAGTAACTAAAAGTATAAACTTCAATAAATTTTTAATTTCTTTTCATGTGATATAAGTTCTTTTATAAATTAATTATATTTCATACACAAATCCGAAATTCAAATATTCCATAAAAAATGCTGTAAAATATTATCCAACAAATTGTTTCTGTTCTCACAAACAAAGTTCATTTTGAATATGCATTTAAATCGAGTTGAATACCTATATATAGACACAGATTATGTAGTTGGAATTTCTTAAATCAAGGAATCAACTTCATTGTTACCTGAGAGGATTTGACCTGACTTGGCTTCACATAGCTATCATCTTCTCTCGGAGGCAGACCCTTCTGTTTCCTCAACTCCTCCTCTCTGTCCCTTGCTAGTCTTATTTCTCTCTCTACTGCTGATTCCTTAGCGGCTGCTTTAAATGGTTTCCTGTCTTCTTCGATGACAGGTGGGGATGGAGAAATGGTACCTCTATGGCCAAAGACACTACTGACACGATATCCTGGACCTGAAAATAACATAAATGAGTTTGAGAACATAATTACAAGGAAGATAAATCGATCAGATTTACATACACCACTGGACATTAAAATTGATACTCTATGAAAGAAAAACCATATACACACATGAAATTTACACCAAAAGAAAGAGCTGTAATATCCATTGACTTGCATTTTAACGCATTCATGTAAAATGGACACTGATAGATATATCTATTATGTGTTTAAAGGAAAAATATATTAAACGACAAGTTTATCATGCAGAGATTTTATTTGAATCTAAATCAATCATTAATATTTAGACTTTAAATCTTTTACACTAATGCTTATATTATTGTAATTTCAATTAGCTTTTATTTTCTAGTTTATAGACAATCTAATAATTAAAAGCTCTTGTCAGACAATCTACCATGCCCTATTTGGAAAAGAGTACCCCAAAACAATCTCGAAACCTCAATCCCTGCATGCTGTATATGCATGTTATAAGAAAAAACGCAGTATCCCGTTTCCATTGCAGTAAACTGCTTATGGAATAAAAGATCCCAAATCCAATCTCAATTACCACCAAACAACGGTACATGTGAACTGCAATTCTGATTTCTGTATGAATATATGTCAAATCAGACTTGGATACTTGAGATTTTACAAAGTTTCATCTTTAGCGACTCATGATTACTTCTTAACAGTTATGAAAATCTTCCTAAAAACCAATGTAATGGATGTGTACAAACTCCTCACAAAAATCTTTCGATACATAACTATCTTTAACTATTGCTATTTTCTTTTCCACACAATTTACATAATATTGAAAGCTCTATACGTAACTATCAGTGGTATTGAATTTGAGAATTTCAATGCCAAACAACGTGATCCTACTACTGGACCACGATAAGATTTAAAGAAAACGTTTTTTTTTTTCCCCTTTTGAAATAGAAAAATTTTGAAATTAATTCAAATACGAGTTTGGCAAAGAAAGATGATACTTTTTTCCCGTTTTGAAATACATTTATAATAGTATGCACTTTGAGCATAAGTAATTTTTATATTAAATTAATTTTTAACATTTTACTTACCGGCTGGAGTGGGACTGGCCCCATCTTTGATGGACGGAGAAGGACTACGTGCAGCAGGGCTCTTAGGAGGTACAGGGGACACTACAGGTGACAGGAGGGCTTGTTCCCTCATTATGCGAAGTTCCTCTTCTCGTTCCCTCATTTCCCTGATCTCCATGGCGATCTTGGTCTCCGTGGTGCAACTGCTGTAAGGTTGTTCCGTCTTCTGGACTCCAGGAAGGATGCGCTTCAATCCTCCAGATTTAACGAACTGCTCCATTTCTGGAGTGCTAGGCTTCTCATCCACAGTTGGTTCTGGAGTAGAAGTGGACGGGGAAGAAGAGTGCTCACTGTAACCTGCAGAGGTAACACATATATATATCAGCTAAAATTGATGTAATTAACATAACACATAAAGGTAATAAACGTAGTCAAAATATAACTTTCTACAAGGTGTCCTAAAAGTTCCTTTATTCAAATTAAGAAAAAATTCATGAATATTTATACTCCTATTTTTTTAAATATGAATATAAGACTATAATATTAAAACAATATTTTTTAAATTATAAGAACGGAAAAAATGCAAGAATGCATTTTTTTTCTTTCTTGCAATTTATCATTTGCTTAAAACTTTCACAAGAGTTGTAAAAGTGCTCTCACTTTAAAAATATTTCCTGTATTTTTATTTATTTTTTAATATAAGAATAAAAAATTACAAAAACATTCTAAGCAAAAGGCGCAGCAGAAAACTTATATTTTTACATTATTGTAATTTATTGTTTGTTTAAAATTTTGCACACATAAAAATTTTACAGACGTTATTTTACACACGTAAAAATGATAGGATATAAGAGTTTATCAAAAGTTCTAATAAAAGAACAAGAGAACTTCAAACAAGAATTCGGAGAATTGGTTACTTTCTCAAAGTTAATTCTGAAAAAGGCTTGAAACAATTTTTTTTTTTTACTTTCAGATTTAATCGCAACAACATCAAGAACTTATACAAAACATTATTCTTTGATGTATTTTCAATGATTAATTTAATTTCAATGATTTCAAAAATATTCATGAACCGAAAGTTTAAATACTTAAAGATCATTACCAATTGAATTCCAAATAAGGTGATTTTTGTCCCGCTGTATGGGAGTGTATACGTTAATGTATATATGCATACACTGCGTACGTAATAAGACAATGCACATACGTTAAAAATGTATGTTTATAGTCTGAAATTATTTCAAATGCAGCAATAACTCGAAAACCACACTATAAGACTAAGATTTTTGTCGCAGACAAGAATGTCAGGTGATTTGGAAAAGTAAGGCATGATTTCTTAGGATTATGTTAATGCGTGTGTAAAAAACAGCCATGTTTAACTTTAACCGAGACATCAGCTTAATACAGTGGATAGCTTATTTGAAGCGTGCCGTTGTAAGGCTTTCCGAGATAATATTTTATTTTCGTCTGGAAAAATATTTTCCTTTAATAATAAGCCATAATCAATTGTGCCTTTCGTAAACAGGCTAGAAACTTTTTTTGTTTTTTTTTTTTTTTTTTTTTTTTTTTTTTTTTACAGTTCACTACCTTTTAAGAAAGTAAGCTTTATTCAAGAGTCATAAAAAAGTAACCAAGAAAAATTTACTTGCAGCATTTATCCTTATATAACATATGTGTGTGTGTTACTTAACAAAATCATAACATGCATCTTTTGTATTTCAAATGTGGTTAGACTACTAAACTTCAAATCTTTGTTATGATTTAATGATTAATCAGAAGTAGTCAGAGACTACAGATTAATTACTAAGCTAGAATGGGGTAAATGCAAATGATAAAAAAAATTTCCAAATTTATATCGTCTTTAAATAATTGTTGATTAAAATAAACATAATAATTAAAAAGTAAATTTTTAAAAAATATCATTAAAAATAAAAATGATACAATTTATGTTCAAAAATACGATTCATTGTCGAGTATATAATACAATTGAAATTTGAAGAACACATATAAATTACTCTTTTGAACTGTTACATTTATACTTTGAAGTCAATCCTTCCAGATGAACATATGAATAAATTTGTTCATTACTTTTCGATGATTATATGAATTTTTGTTGCAATAAAATACTTTATTCTCAATTTCATGAAAGTGTGAAATTCTTTACCGTTTTTCAGCTCAACGTGGAAAAGAGAAAAAGAATCTCCTTTAATAAAAATGAACTGTTATCATCTTTGAAACAATGTTATTACATATACGTGCCATGTCAGGTGCAAAATATTGAATAAAAAAGGACAAAAAATTTATGTAGTTTTTTGCGTTAAGTTTTTTACTGGGGCAAGAGAATTTAAGCATTGGAATGAAATTTTCAATAAAATATTTCTTGTTCATTTCAATTACTTATAAATTAATTTACAGATGTTGAAATGTATTCAGATTTGATCTAGAACATATATATGAAATTATTTTACTATAAGCATGCTTTTTAAATAATCTGTTCGATTCATATTGATTGTTCTTTTATTCTTGTATATTTTCTGTATGAATGATAAATGATGTCACACTCCTATTATAAAATAAACTCCAGCAATGAACTAATTTTTGTACTTTAATAAAAATCAACTTTTGCTTAAATAATTATAATTATTTTTAAGTGAAATTGATAAAAATTTAAAAAATACATATTAGACTTTCCTAAACCACTTACGTTAACTCAATTAGGAAGTTTCTTATGAATGTTTAATTTTTAAAAATGTTTATTCGTAAAGTTGAACATATACTTGCACCAATTGTTTTATTTTTAGAAGGGCATATAAATAAAAAGAAATAAAATTAAATATGGCTTTAAGGATACCATTGTAATTAAAATTAATATTCCAGCCTTAATATATTTTATATAACAAATATATATGTTATCGTATGCTTATATTTGAAAGCACTTTTTTCCTAATGCTAATAATACTGTATAACAATATATATATATATATATATATATATATATATATATCACCTTTCGTATTTAATTCTATATTTTAATTATTTTTATTTTAGAATAGTTTGCACTTTCACAAAAATAATATTAACAAGAAAATATACCGTATAAAAATATTGAATTCCATTTCATTTGTAATCAAGGAAATGCATAACTTTATTCATAGAATTACTTAAATTACAAATTTTCACTCTCAAATTTATTAATTTCCATTTTATTAATTCTTTTTTTACTTATAAATCCATTTTATTAATTCATTCCAATTTATTAAATCCAACAAATTAATAAATTTCTACATTTTTTCTCTGACTAAAACTATACGCACATATAATACCTCATTTTTTTTGCCAAACTGTCTTATTTTTAAGAGAATATCTCATTTGTAAAATGCCACTTACCATTAGTAGTAGCTACATTATTGTGTTCTTCATTTGCTGATTGATTTTCTTCTTGAGGAGTCTGACTATCTTCAGGTAAATCTTCCTGTGGTAGACATTCAGCGAGGGGAACAAACCCATCACCTTCATCATCCACAGGGGTTGGAATGTCTAGACTCTTCATTGGTGGTGTTTCTACTTCTTCCCGAACAGCAACCCCGATTTCAACCACTTCTGAATGGCTTTCTTCATGGTGGACCGTTGTTGATGAAACAATTTCTTCATGAATTTCTTTCTGCGTAACAATTTCTACTTCTTGAACCTCCGAAGTCGAAGTTTCTGCCTCAACTGGAACAATAGCTTCTTCGCTTGTTGAGGATACTACTGGCTCTTCGCCTGCAACAGCTTGCTTTTCAGTGGTGGTGGTGGCTGTCAGTGCTTGACCGTCACCTTCATTGATAGTCGTGGTCACAGTTTCATCTGATATCGCCTCATTGTTTATTGTCTCCTGGACGTGATCTTCTTTTTCGACGTCTGTGACCTGTCTTACGACGAGAGACGTCTCCAGTGTTGAAGTGTACATCTTCTCCTCCACGTACACCTCATTATTGTTGTCCACTTCCAGAGAATCAGGACTGTTGTTGTTTTTCTCGTGATCTACCGACACAGGAATGCAAGAACTCTCGGGTGCCTGAACTGATGACCCTTCCGGTTCATGGATGTGATTTGCATTCGGATCATCTTCGTGGTTATTGTTCTCGGGGACTGATTTAGCAAATCCGTTGGACAGCTGACTGGTCTGAGGTTTCGCGTCTTCTTTTTCTTCGTGATTGGCTTTGGTTACCTCGTCTTCCTTGCCTACTTCTGGTTCTGGTAAGGGCTTGGTTTTCTCTTCCACTGCGGAAGAAGGGGAAGACTGGTTTTCATCGGCCATCATCCGTTTTTCCCAAAGTTCTCTCAACTCCTCTCTATGCTCTAAGATTGACGTAGTGTCGACAACAGCTGTAAGATAAAAGAATGATTCTATTAGAATAATATAAAAATCAAGAATCTATTATTATTATTAAATTTATATTCTGGAGATAAATTGAGGAAAAAGATACATTTTACAACGGATACAACATTTTTAGTATCGATTTTTAAAGAAGTTTTAATAAAATTTCCCCTTTTGGTTATGGCTAATAATTGAAAATATAATATTAAAAAAGTAACACTGTTTCAATAAATCAAATTAAAACAACACAGTTTTGAAAAATAATATTAAATAAATAGTTATATATTTTGAATAATTGATAACATATTTTAATAACTGATAATATATTTTGAATTTATAGTAATATACGTTAAATTGGTAATATATACTCAAATGTATCATATGTATAACACAAAAAAAGGGAGCATATACTTGTAATGAAATTCCGCAAACTTTTACACTAATAATTAATTTCATATAAAACATTCTTAAAATATTGAAAAATAGAAAAAGTCATCTTCAATCAACATTTATGATGTCATAAACCAGAAAAGAAAATATGGAAACCGTGAATTAGAAGACAATTCTTTCATTGCTTCAAGTGTAAAATTCGATTTTCAATATTTGTTTTGAGGAAAAATTACTTTATGACAATGTTGTTTACCATAATCTATTAATTAGCGCATCATTAAAAGAATTGAAGCAACCTAAATACAAAAAGTTATAACTGATGGTACTAGAAGTTATTTGAAAGTAACTATGTTTTAGTATTAGTTAAGTTAATAGTAATTGAGAGTAGTAAGATCGAATTTAAGAAAAAGGAATATAAGGTTTTTTAATATCAACCTAAATAAGAGTTTTTACGGACTACCTCAACAAATGTTTTGTATTTTTTAATGATCGACATAATCTTTAGAAGTTTGTCGAGTTAGAGTAATCAACGATATTCAGCATTATATTACACATCTTTTATAGTAGGATAAATAATTTCGAATCCTACAATCTGAAAAAAGTTTCATCAGGTTGGTTCTATGTGGAAGTAAGCCTATGATGTGCGTTCTGTAGTGGTGAAGACAAAATATAAGCTGAAGAAAATCGGCTGCTGAATATTGAGATTGTATGTAAACTGATTGGAATCAAGGGATGTTAACTAACGAGTCCTTTTTCACTATAGAGACTAACAACAGATGTGTTTTTATAAAGATAAAACAGAATCACGAAATTGTTCTTCATTCGTTCAGAAGACATCTGGATATTACAGATGAAGTGGGTTGATGGCTAAGACATCATTGGTGGGCGTATGGGCTTGTTGTTGATGATGCTTCTGCATTCTAAATACACATTGTCGAGTTCAAAGCTTTAAAGTTTTTCATGGCTTTTTTCTTGTGACATTTAAATACGGCCTCCTAACGGAAGGCTATTTGCACAGAGCATATTGATATTATTTCTCCAGGAATATCATTTACACACATATATAAAATGCTTTACAACATTCTTTTTCCGTTAGGCTCTCCCTAAAAAGGTGCCAAAAAGATACCCTCCGTAAAGAGGAACTGTAATTTTTATTTTTATTTATTTATTATTTTTTTTTTCTTGAAGTTTGAATTTTGACTAACAATTTACAATATGTCATCATGGAGATCACACATTACTCTGAATAGTATTGAGGTTCGACAGCAAATACTCATTATAATATATAAGGTTTTTAAATACTAAGTGTTTAGTATATTTTAAAGGACAGGAATGAAGCATTCGTACATAATATAATTCAGTTTTATCATTCATTGGGGCAAAAAGAAGGATTTTGAATTGTCATATTAAATCAGCTCAATTTAAGCACGGAGAACCAAAAATTTACAGTATTTTTCTTTCAGGGTGAGTCGAATAACGTTCGAAGTCTATTAAAAATTCAGTGAAGCAGATAAATATGCATTGTTTTCAGTTGAATAAGCAAATGAATCTTCTCCGGGCATCAATTCAAAGTTCATTCCAGCTTTTCCGCTTGGCTGTTCCCTGTCAACGTTATATTACCTTCGATTATAGACTAGAATAGTAAGCATTTTGATAATAGATTGGATCTCTTAAAAAGTAGAGGTATTTTCTCTTACAAAATAAATTATGGAAGAATTGAAGGATAAACGCTATGTTCTAAATCCGGCAGATTTTTAGAATTCATAACAGAAATTATGGTTTCTACTAATATTAGAGGAAATAATGCATAGTAAACTCGTAAATTCAGAAACGTAATTCGTTTTTTACTAATCGATACCATAAAAATTTTTGAACAACAATTAACTTATGGGAAACAATCCCAATTCAAATGAATGACATTTAAACATTAGTAGTAATCATTTATTGGTATATTCAGTTTGAAGTGTATCCTATTTCTCAGTATGTCTTCAAATTTTTAAATTACGTATCCCTAGAATTGAATAATAATTCATTAAATATTGGGATAAAGTCTGAGATATATCCAAGCATAATGACTTGTGATTTTGTTATATGGTTAAGTAAATATTTCGATATCTGTGTTAAACTTTTCATCTTTTAATTAATTGCCACACAGTACAAAACAATTTTTAGAGAGTTTTATCTATAATTAGTTTATAATAAGTTTTAATTAAAACATTTCGATCAAAAACAAACCGTAAAATCTCGAGAAAGGCGCTTTTCCATGAATTTTTGATTTCTAAAAACCTTGGGATAAGAAACAGTACTTATTTATGAATATGAAATACATGTGGTTTATGTTAATTAAAAATGGGACACATATTTCACTGTCCGCTTTTCATAATTTATAAAAAAATTTTCTTCAGACAAATCAATAGAGGAGGAAATGGAAAAATGATTAATATAAATAAGTGCTAAAATAAAAGCATATTATAGCACAATATAGTACTGTGTCTCAATGTTTTTCGTGTCCTAAAAATCTAATGAATACATACATATACGCAATTTCAAATGCACTATACAACCTGCCACAAATAATCTCCTTATAAATAAAAGTATGGAACGCTTTTATCTTCAGAAATATAATTAATAAGTTTCTGAGAGTTATAAATTATAATTATGTTAATATATTAGCCCTGTCTAACAAATTTCGGCACAGTCATTTATTGATAAATAAAAATCGAATATCCCGTACTTTCTTATTAATCACTTATATTGTAAATCATCGCATGCTCATTATTTTTTTAACCTGGATTTTATTAATTTGTGTATTTCTGCTTTCTCATTTTTGATGAGTTGGGATGTTACTAAATATATCAACTGACTCGTAAAACATATTAATAATGAACACAACACATCAGCTTGCAATTTTTATTTTTATAACTTCACGTCATCGTATGCAGGAAGTAAATTAAACAACAATTAAATAACATATCCTTCAAGATATCATTATGAAAATCTTTGACAAAGTTTGAATTCGATTATCGATCGAATATATATGCCTTAAAAAAACATTTCTTGACCAAACATACTATTATTTTAATCATATAATATCAGTCACTTCAATTAAAATTATAAAAACTTCAATTTAAGACATGACCACTTTGTTTTTATACCAGTTGTAGATTTTCTTTAATTACACATTTGTAGGAAGATCCTTTACGTATAATATCTGAAAACTGTGCAAAAATACTTAGTTTAAAATAAAACTTCCAGTTAGAAAATTAAAAGGTTTTTTTTAAATATATTTTTTTATGAGTTTTTAGTCCAAATTTTCTAAGTTAATGCTTTATTTATAAATTAAGAGAAAATTCTAATAATTCAAAACTAGCTTTAGCTTGTATTAGGATTCAGCTGTGAGAAAAATTTAATAATCTGTGTAAAATATATTTTACTAAATCTTTGTAAAATTATTTGAAATTAATTTCTTGAATAATTCTCAAATATTCAAATGATTAAATTGGTTTGTATTACACAATACATAAAATTTTTTAAATATAATAGTTTTCTGTTAATAAAAATATATAGAAATTTTTATTGATTAACGTTTAAACTAAAATTTCATTTAATGGTTAAACTTAAAGTACAATTCAAAGAAGAAACTTACGAATATAACACTCATAAATTCATACTTTGTTAAGTATAATATTGCAAATAAACTAATAGAAAATAATAATACCCTCTAAATTTGATAATTTAAAGAAAAAGAAGAATTAACACGTTTTAAAGAACAAATTAATTTTATGATTTATGGAATACATATAAATGTGATTTCCAAGTTTTATTGAATTTATTTTTTATAGATGATATATAATTTTTATGACAAGGAAATAGAATCAATAAACGTTATAACGTTTAAGAATTAACTGAGATTACAAAAGCGCAAAACAATAATTTTAACATGTATAGGAAACTTCCATAAAAGTTAAAATAAAACAAAATTTCCATAAATGTTTTTTATTACCTTTGTCTCTTTTTGTTATGATGAATATAACCTCAAGGGGCAAAATATATGAATCTTATATCTAGTAATTTATTCTTATCGTTTTGCATATTTCGTCATTCAACAAATAAGTGAAAACGAGAGTTTATGAAAACTTCATTATTTTCTTATTGTAGATAGAAAATTTTTAAAAAATAAAAGAAATCATATTATGTTATGTCATTCTTCTCGGTAAAAGGTAAAGCAAAACAGTGAAAGTTACGGGAATGGATAATATTTTGGTCATTTTCCATTTTCAATCCTTTTATGATTTCAAAACGTAAAAAATAAGAAGGCTTCAACAAAAGGGAGCTTTTTTGTAGTGAATTATTCTCCTGTGGCGAGAATTGCAGTTTATGGTTAACATACTTTTAGTGCTATAATTTATAATTTCTTTTGGTTATTTACAAAATGATTCCCTATATTGCGTTCAGTATTCATATGAATTTTAATTTTCATGTTAGCGGAACTTTTATGATAAGAGGATGCTTTTATGATAAGATGATAAGAGAAGATTTACCCAAAATTAATAAAAATGGGAGAAATTAAGCATGCAAAAATAAACAAATAAATAAAATGTTAAAAATAAATTTCCGATACCATGGTTAAGAAAGTGGTGCAAAAAGCGAGATTGATGTTATAAAAACTCCTTAAAATAAACAACAATGCATGTGGAATAATTGAATTGTTCAGAAAAGTTATATCTTTGCACATGAAAAATAGATTTATTTATTTGAGGATTAATTACATGAAGTTGTTAATTCAATAGAAAAAAGTTACAAAAACGGGAAAATAAATTGATCTAATACTTTCTAAACTAAGAAAAGTGTTATTCTAGAATTTTAGCATGAAATGTGTTGTGATTTTGGCTTTCTATTTATATTTCAAAAAGTACTTTAAATTTAAGCATCAGGTACTTACTTGCCGAAATACTGTGTTTTGAATCATCATATCACATTTATTTATAGAATATAAATTTTTAACGTGGTAAAAAAACTTGCATATCTGAATTATTATTAAAGTAAGAATCTAATAGAAGTCTTCCACAAATGTCAAAAGATCTATCTTAAAAATAAGATCTCTATTCCAGATGTCTATCTTAAAATCTCATATCTAAAAATTTAATTTGCTTAACTTTTTGTACTGAAGAGTAAAATTTTATAATTTATAACTTTCCATAAGCATTTGCAATAAATATGCAAGTATTCAAGTTACATCTTCTATGAAGAGAGAGAGAAAGTTAGATATACGAATACTTATTAATATCAACTCATTAACATGCAACACTTACAACCAATGTTATTTATATATACCTACATGCTATATTGTACTCTGTCTTAACTAAGTATATATTTTAATGAATTAATTAAACATTTATATAAATAGTTAGCATTAATTTTATAAAAGAGATATTTCCTGTAGATATTTATAATACATTGAGAAAATTCTGTGATTGTTTCGATATATAAATGAGCTATATTTTAAATATTAAAAGAATCCATAGTTTTATTTAAAGATGATCAAATAAAATAATAATATAAATTGAAGTTTTCCAAAACAATTTTAAGACATGCTTTGCTTGGGAACAATACAGATTACTTTAAAATGATTTTTAAAAGTATATTACTTATTTTTCCATTAATCAGAATTTCAAATTATTAGCGTAATTTGTTACTCATCATAATGAACAAATTTAGAACACGTAATATCAATTACAAATCAGTTTATGCTATGTGAAAAAGTCCCAACAAATAATTGGAAGGTTTTATTTCACTTGTTTATGGATACGAATCGTGAAGATTAGGTAGTAAATTAAATTAACCGTAGCAATGCTTAAATTACTGCAACAAGAGAGCAGAACATGATTTTCGATTTGTATGTCAATGTCATTTGATGCTTAGAGACAAGCATTTCCTCAACTAACAAGTGAAGCTTTTTTTTACAAATATCTGCAATCTTGAAGGAAAAGAAAATCTTGTTTTTAGAATTTTTCCTCTAGTTATCTATGTTTTATGATGCAATTGTTTTCCTCATCATGCATGACAGTTTAATTTGAATGAAGCAATGTTTGAATAATAGTTATGAGAAACATATCTTTATATGACCAATAGAAATAGATAAGCCGTATTAATACGCTTTTGATATCTTCTCTTAATTAAGGAAAGGTTGAATCAAATATATGTATCATAAACTTCTACTTGCTGACTTCCTTTTCTACGAAATTTAAGGAACAATCATCATTATTTGGTACGGTAATTATTGGAATTACAAATTGATGGAAGTAATGAAAGCATTCCTCGTAATTGTAATTTTATTTTCAGTCAATACACGATACCAACACCCGATCAAAATTAATATCTTTGAGAAAAATTCCTTTAAATATTAATTATTACTTTAACCATAATAAATTATAATAATAAAATCTAATTCCTTCCATGTTAAAGAAATATCTATAGAACAATTTCTAAATTCTAATTGAGCCTTTTCTCTTGTATTAAATACAAGACTTGTCATTTAAACGACAACATATCAAAATTTTTCTGTATTTCTTTGGAACAATTTTCTGCATTTTTAGCTCGTATTTTTATAGATATTTATATGATATTTAAGGAAAAATTCATATAAGTAGTTTTAGAAACCCTAAAACCTGAATTTTATTATGAAAATGATTGTTTCAGAAAACTCGTTCAATTTTTAGATTAGTGTTTTCAAGTAGATGCTTTTAGCATATATAGAATCACTGAATCTATTATATATATATATATATATATTCCACAAATGTCTTCGCATAATTTTCTTTAAACTTAAAAATTACATAATCAAAACCGAATGAAAAATAAGCCACAAAAACTTTAAATAAAAAATTATAGATATATACATAAAAACATTATATATATATATATATATATTAAATATATATATATATATATAGAAAAAGTTTATTTTATAATAAATACATAAATGTGATGCATTTTATGAACTTTAAACTGAGCAATCAAGAAAAAGATTTATATTGTTCTTTTCCCATGTACCTCCGTAAGAGATATTTGGGATTTTTTTCCCATTTTCGACAAGAACCCATTTTTTCAAAAAGTATATGTAACAGTCCGATAAAGCTCAACACTGTGATGTTCAAATGTTTTTTAACTACTTTTATCTGCTATTTCATCGTTGTCAAAATATTTAAATTTTTCTCAATAATTTGCATTTTGAATATATAAATATATATTATTTTAGTTAATTTCTGCTCCTATAATCTGAAATAAGCAATTGTTTTCATGAAAAAACAGTGTTTTAAATTTCAATTAAGATTTCAATCATTTTAATTATTCGAACCATTAAACTTTGACCACAAACTACTCACAGTTTATATTTTTAGATATCTGATTCAATTATTCATGGCCACAGATGCTCTAGTCATCATATTATTGTTTCGTCATTCGCTTCAAATATTTCCAAAGCAACATGAGATCAAAGGTTTCAAAAGTAATCTAAAAGCAACAAAGCGAAACAACAAATTTTTTCAACCCAAACAAAATACTTTGCAACGCGTTTTCCATTTTCAGCGTTGATTGAATAAATATTCCTCTAAGTGAGGAATCATTGCAAAATCATTTCTATTCTGTCTCATAAAGATTAAAGGAATGCAACATATTTGTTTTCTCTCACTTTCACTTTACTTATTCTTCGAATGATCCTATGTTGATAAGCTTAGCGAAAATTTTTCAAATTATTAAAAATATAACAATTTTGAAGTAATTCGAAAAATTTAGTTTATACTTCTGCCCAATTTTTAAGCGAATGTTATTCAACAGAAATCAGTATGTGATTAGAAATTATTCTAATAAAATATTTTTGGCTTAAAAACTTATAACCTAATGATGAATGAAAAGACCTTTATAATTCAATTATAAACTATAGATTTTATTAAAAATTTACATTTAGTTTTGTATATAAATAGATTAAGAAAATGGTAAACTCATGTTTAGTCAAATATTGCTAAAATGTTTAATGATTTTCACGCCAGCCATCAAGTACTAAATACTTATTTGTTTAGCCAAAGATATTATAATATTTTGCCAACAAAATAAGAATTTGTTATTTAAATTCTCTATATTTATCTCCACATTTTATTTGTTACAACAACTGTATTTATGAATAAAATTTTCTTTCAGTATTGTCATTTTAGATTTAGTTTATATATTAGATAGTTAGATTATATTATAATTCTTATATTTCTGTACAGGGGCTATATAAAATTATTATTTTTAAATAATACTCTTCTTTCTCGTGTCGATTCTGGAAGTAATTTCATTATTGAAGAGAGCAATATAAATAGTGGTCTCAAGACAATTGGGAATGTAATATGTTATGGTTTTATTATAGGATTATTAATTGTTTGAAATAGAAAATTTAAATTTTTAAGGAATTAATTTATTTTAATTTATATTATACTATAAATTTTATTTTTTTAAAATTATATTTTCTTAAAATATTTAATATTTTTAAAACTATAAATTCTTGAAACAAAATTTAAAAGTTTACTTGTTGCAGCTTAAATCCGATTAAGGGTTTCAGCTGCCATTACGTTGATTTATTAATTTTCACATCCATTATTTCAAATACATGCAAATTATTCTAAACTAAAATCTTATAGGAAAATGCAGTCACCCATAGAGCAAAAATAAGTAATTAACTGAGAATATGTGCTTTGTCACACAAAGTGATTTCTTATTTGCATCTTTTGACAAAGCGTCTAGACGAGTATTATTCTGGGAGCCGACGGTGCACATTGAGTTATGACAACAATCTAGTGTGAATTTGTTAATCCCATTAAAAATCTGGAATTAAATTTGCATAAATTCGAGATTTTTCGTCACATTTAACATAAAATTTCCTGAGAAAGTTTTCAAATATTTAGGAATATAAAGTAGTGAATGTAAAGAAGTAAAAATACATTTATATACTTTTACATTATATTTATATATTACATTTACATATTTTCAGAATGAAGTATATGTAAAAGTTATATACACATTTGCAGCCCAAATTCTTTATTAATTTAAGTTTATTCTCTATTAAATTATCCTTTCATGAAGTTACTTTTATTCAGAGTCATAAGATATTTTAGATCAAGATCAGACTTTTAACCTCTATTAATTTATACCGACTCTTATTTAATAGCTCCATTGATTTAAAGCCATTTTTCTTTTAATTTTCAAACTTTATGCCTTTTTGTTACCAGGCAGGGATTGATGGTAATTTTTGTTAATTAAAATTATACATTATAGAATCACTCTATTTATTTGCAATCACTTTTATAAAGGCACCAGATAGGAATTTAGACAGGCTTTTATTTAATAGTCCATTTAATTTATATTTACATACAGTCACCCTAGTTATTTACATTCACTTTAATCAATCTTCCAGAAAAGAGCTTAGACTGAGATCTGACTGTATTTTATGTTAATTAAAAATTGGATATTATTAAATCAAATGGCTTATTATCAATTCCCAGATATGATTTTAGAATTATATCTGGTATATAAGTCTGACTATAACTTTTATTAGTTTTAGCTGATGTGAATGTAAATAAGTGGGAAGACATTATCAAGTTTTTCCGTTTTTATTTACAGCCACTTTTATTGACTCCAATAAAGTGATTTAAAAAAGATGTCTAATTATAACGTCACTAAATTTAAGCTTACTTATAGCCACTCTACTTATATATTTACAGTGAGTTTTGACAAGTCCTTAGAAAGACAAGTTCCGTTAATTTAAGCTTACTCGTTATTATATTAAGTCATCCCATTTATATTAAATGACATTTATTTAGTTCCCAATAGTTTCTATTGCGAATATATATTGAAGTCTGAATGTACAATTTGTTGCATTTAGTTGTACTCAATGACAAGTAGAGACTTAATGACATGTAACTGTTTTAAATATCATTAAATGACTCCACTGGTGTATTTTACATCACGTTACCAAGCGGGGCGTTATATTGTAATTGATCATATAATATATTGTGCATATTTACATAATTGGACTACATACCGAGAGTATTTACATTAAACAAAATATATATACATTAGTTATTAACTGGATGAAATTCTAAAATATACTCCGTCACAATACAAGTTTAGTAATACAAATTTATATTGACAATATATAGAAATAAATTAATATTGTGTTGTTGTTACTTATGACATTTGGCAAAGCCAAGTCCGTCCGTCAGGAACTGGGCGAATAAAGTCAAATGGAGCGTCTTCCATTTTTGAACACAACCCCTTCCCCCACTAGGATGGAAGTATATGGCTCACAGATGGCAGCACCATCTGGGTCCTCCAATTTAGAGACAAAAAGGCAAGAAAGACACAAGGCATGGCTCCTAACACCTCCAGAGGTATTAATATGGAATGGGAACATAGAGGATATTGTGATCACGACACATTTTACGTGTCCCAGTCGCCATTAGTGAACAAGACTGTCTTTTGTCCGGAGGGGAATCGAATCCACAACCTGGCGATTACGGCCTTAACCAACTAGACTACCGCGACCCAAAATTATTATTGTAATTGTATCTAAGAAAAAAACTCTTTATGATTATATATAAATTATAAGAAATATTTTAATTTCTACTTATACAGAATAATTCTGAATAAGTAACATTAAACATATGATTCTAAATTGATTGAGTTAGAATGATTGTATCAGGAATGAAGATATTCATTGAAATATTTTTCCATATTTCTCACCCAGCAAAATTAAATCACTCTGAGGATTTTCTGAAGAAAATAAACAAGTTAATGAACCTTTTCCTATTAAAACAACTCTTTTTTTTTATCTTTTTCTTCTATAAAAAAAATTATATTTTATCAGCAGTGCCTCAGTGAAAAAAAAGTCTGCGTTCTGGTTGAGAGCAACTGTTGCCGAAGTAGAACTAATCACACCCAGGAGATATTTCCATTATGACGGTATACAAAAATGGCTGACTTTCGACTTTCAAGGGTAAAATGTTAAGAATTAAAATTCTTCCTTTTTACAAATGACTTAATATTGATGGCCTTGTAGGAGGCTCGTAGTAAACAAATCTGAAGAGCAGTAATAACCATCATTAAAATATGATGAAAAATAAACTATTTTAATTTAAATACTTGTATTTTTACTATTTTAATTTATATATGTATTTTTACTATTTTAATTTATTTATGTATTTTTACTACTTTATGTGTTTCTACAATGTAAAAATCTTATGCAAATTTTAAATTATGTTAAATTTAAATGCATTATGGTTAATAAAAGTATTTTCAAAATATGTAAAAAAAACTTTTTTGTATTTCGAGTATGTTTTTATTAAATATAAAACAGTTTATTTTGCATCAAACACAAGATTTAATATCTATAAATATTACTCAAAATCACCTTATTAAAGTTTTATTAAATTTAAGGTTTCACCGGCTTAATATTTTTCCTTAGTTGATGTTAAATTCTTCTTCTTTTAATCATTATAATAATAATGATACTTAATTAACCCCCAACCTCATATCGAATAAATAAAGTTTGAAGGATGGTCATAAGTAATAATTCCATTAGCTTAACTTGCTTTTAACGTAAGAGAGATTTCAGCAAGGAATAACATAAAAATTAGCTGTATAAATAAATTATTATGGCTATTTGTGACGTTAATGAAGATATCGGAACAGATACCTTTACCAACATCACTATTGGTCTATGAATATTTAGTTTATTTGTTCGTTAAAATTTTAATTTACATTGCTGAAATTGATATTTTCCAGGATAATTGAACTCTTTTGCTTAAAATGTAACAAGTAAAAAAGAAAATTTTGGTAGGGAGCCAAACGACTAATATATATATATATATATATACATATATATATATATATATATATATATATATATATATAAATATATATATATTTTTAATTTTATGTAACTATTTATTTCAATTTGAAGTAAATAAATATTTGTAAAAGGTTTACCATAGTTAAATGGCAGTACGATAGCCTGTGATTTAAAATGACAGGGTTTGATCCTATTTGCTGTTCAACAGTGAGAGATAGTTGTTAGGCTACTGCTCTTTGCATGTATAAAGGGTAAATGTTTGTGAATTTGGCGTGTTTAGAATCCTTTTTAATATACGTTAGTTCAGCAACCTATTGACGATAAGCTCTCCTAGTTCTTGAGAAGTAGCTTGCTGAGTTATATCTTGGCTATTTTATGGCGAGAAAACATACTGGCTTTGAATTATTCATTTAGCTACTTTATGCAAAATTCAAATAAAAATTATAACTGTTTTAAATGAAGAATTTCTAATGTAATTTAAATAAAAAAATTAATTAAAATAATTTATATTGTTCAACGCATGAAATTTTAACGGGAAAAGACTGAGAAAAAATATGAAATATTTTTATTGATCTCAATTAATAACTGAAATATATGTTTGTGATGAATTATTTTATACAAAAAGAAATAAATTTTCACATGAAAACAAAAGCACTTGCATTTTTGACTTAAGAAATAAAATTTTTTTTGTGCACTATTCTAATGAAAAATTTAAATACACTGTACATTTTAGTATTGTACAGTTAATTGATTATAATTTTATATGAATTTTTATATAATGTTAAAATTGATTTATATCAACAAGAATCCTCGAATACTTTTTTTAAAATTTTTCTTTAAATATTTTTCTCTTTGTCTATAATTACATAATAACAAATAAATTAATTCATATAAAATTGGATTTAAAATTTAAAAAGAATCTAAAATATACTGGTAAAGTTTATTTGAAATGTTTATTAATAAATGAAAAGTAATCAAAATATTTGAAATAAAGTTATTTTTGTAATGTAATAAATTATTATAGTTTTATTTCATTTTTTAAAAAGGATTATGAATTGTGTTGAATGTTTTTAATGTCATTGCAAACTTATTTATGAATAAAGTAAGATAAAGATAAAATAATATAGTAAGATAAAAAGAAATAATGAATAAAGTGTGTTTAAAATTTCGTAAATAAAATGCGAAAATTTATTATAAACAATACTTGATAAGTCTCTGAATACTGCTTATCAAGTTGTTCTTATTCATACAACTAAAATTCCTTCGAGCATCTTTTGAAAATCATTTCCTTGTTTTTATCAGGAAGCAAATTTATTCAACAATTTGTGTTCAAGAGATTTTAATCCAAAAATATCGTTTGATCTCTCAACAAAACACGAATTCGACCCTCAAATAGGAACAAAATAAATATTAAAATGTAACAAAAAGAACACAAAAAGAAGATCAAGAGTAGGGGTACGAGGGAAAACGCAACATGAATCGACCGATTTTTTATTTTTTATTTTAGAACTGTTATGTTCAGACAAAGAGATTTTGCCGTTCGTTAAGCTGCGAGTGAAACAATGACCGATGGTCACGGTCGTTTGGTGATGGTCAAAATTATATGATGGGAAGGCCACAATGATGAACTAGCAGATTTGCTTCCACTCGTACACAGAACTGGCAGCTAGGTCTGGCCACTAAACTCACACATAAATCTATATTTTCGTAGAATGAGGCTATCTCCTGTTATGAAGCTGAAGCACAGTACATTCAACTCTTACCACAGTAGTAGCTACAATTTGTGATTCCCTATCGATTTATTTTCTCAAAACGAAAAAGCAAATAAATCATCATAGTTGTAACATTATTTACTGTATTAAAACTATATTTTTTTTATGTAATTTTTATTTAAAATGGAATTATAGATCATAAATAAATATTTCATAAAGAAGAACAGCATAAAAAATAATTAGGAAATGGCAATTAAAATCTGTTTGCATAGCTCTTTTACTATCATTATTCTATATATTTATAAATAATCTTAAAATAATTCTATTTTTTTAAAGGTTTACTATGTTTCATGAGTATAATTAAGAATTTGTTTAAAATTTATAACCATAAAATATGAAAAGAATCTCAAGTATAAAACATACTTTTGTAAAATATTTTTGTAAGTAACTATATTATAAATTAAAATATTATAGACAATAATTAATAGGAAAATTATTGTCACTCTTTATTTTATTTTAATTTATCAGAAGATAGAAGTTTTCTAACAATATGCAATTGAATACACATTGAAGAACTTCAAAAACCCTTAATTGAATCAAAGATCACATGTTGAAAACTATATTTTTTATTAGATATTTTTTTATTTTATCACAATGAGGTTATTACATATTTTATTTTAATAAATTTCGAGACATTTACTTTCCACTGAAATACACACATATGTGATGTTAATTCGAAATTTATGTATTTACTAATTTATTTGTACAATAATTTAAGTAAAATATTAGTGTAGAAATTAAACGAAATATAAAGACAATTTAATATGCTTAAAAATTTATCTTGAAATTATCAAGCAGTAGTTAAAAGTTAAATCAAATATTTAATCTGTGTACAAATAATAATCCATTATGCCATCGGAATTACTCTAAATAATTCATAATTTTAGGATATGAAATGTCAGATATTACTTTCTTACTATTATTTTATAACACTATATTTAAAGGGAAAAAGTACATTTTATTGAAATATCAAATTTTAAAATAAATAGGAATTAATATCTGTTAAAAAAGTGAATATAATTATTTGCTTAGGTTTTTCTAGAATTAAAACTTAGGTAGAAAATGTAAAATTATGAATACATATTCGGAAAAATTTGTAAATGAGTGATACTGGTAATCATTCCTTTTTTTTTCTGTTATTATTCAATTTTAAACAACAGCATTGAAAAGTGGAATGAGGAGGATTAGTGCTGTATATGAATGAAAAACCTTTAAAAACTTCTGAATTTATTATGTTTAGAATTTCGTTTCTAAAGAATAAATTTTTCACATTAAAATATCAATTGCATCATAAAATAAGAGATAATACATACGATTAATTCAATGTTAGTCAACACATGGATATTACAACTTAAAATATTTTCATGTTTAATGGTGGAAATTATATCATATTTTGAAAATTTATCACTTTATAATTTCAATATATAACAAGTAGAATGTATTTTAAAGTGCAAAATAATTTAGCTTTTTTAAAGATATTAAACACAATATAGTATTTTGAAAATGATTTAATTAAGTATTAGGTGATAGGAAATTTTAGTACTACTACTACTAATACTAATACTACTACTACTACTACTACAAAAAAAAAAAAACTGCGGTAATGAATTTGAATTCTGACAAAACCGAAGCGCATTGTGTTCATTAAAGATGTCAGAGACACGTTAAATAGGTCATGGTCGCAATGTCATCCAAGCGAACTGACACCTCTTGAACAGCAGGTCAAATATTGGGGATCTTTTGTTCCTCCTTTGAAATTACGAAGTCTTCTACCCAGCTATTTCAATATAACTGGTAGATCCCAACTCAGAAATTTCCTTCTGTAAATTTATTAAAGGGACTGCGGTGGCCTGGTTGGTTATGGCGTCGTTCTCGTTATCGGAAGATAGTGAGTTCGAATCCCAGCTTATCCGAAGAACCATCATGTTCACTAATGGTGACTGGGATCGTAAAATAGGCCATAGTCGAAATGCCCTCCATGTTCCCATTCCAAATTAACACCTCTGGGGGTGTTAGGAGCCACGCCTTATGTGTTTTCTGGCTTCCTATCTCAAAATTATAAGACCAAGATCATGCTGCCCTCTATGAACCAATGTCATTCTTGGCTCATATAGGGTCTTCATTCGCCCAGTCCCTGATAAATGGTTTTGGCTCCACCAAATGTCATAACAACAACAACAAATCTATTTGGAAGATGCATGACAGGTTTTCTAGTTTCTCCTTTTAACGACATGAAATTATGCCTTTCTATTTTTTACTGCACATGAAAGTTTTCCCATAATGCAAAAAGAGCTAAATGTTTGAACAAGTTCACCATGGGTTTGAACTGTTAAAGTATCAATCAATAAGTAATACCAAATATTAAGCCATATATGTGTGTCTGTGGTGACTAATTTAAAAAAAAAAAGAAAAGAAAAGAAACTAACCGTATAAATGAGATGTAATATTTTTGTCAAGTGATAAGAATAACTTAAGAAAATTAGTCTATTAAAATAATCCTTTAGAGCTGAAATTTTTATAAATCTTTCATTTTCTCACCATCTGCTGAGAGAGTATGAAAGTGATCACCATCCAAGAAACTAAAAACAAAATCGATTCTGAAAGCGTAGCTTTATACCGAACACATATAGAAGAAAGATACTACAGTATGGTAACATGAAAGTGTAAAAGTTTCTAAAAAAAAGATAGCTTGATAATAAAATTCTAGATTATAAAATTCTCATGCTTATAATCCTGTTCAGTCCCCAATTGAAACGACAGAATATTACTAAATTTTAAATTTCAACAAAAGTGTAGTGTTTTGTTAAAAAAAATTTATTTGGCATATATTTTAAAACCAATTTATGTATACTAATTCGTTTATCATTTCCAGACGAATTTGAAAAACGTAAACCGTGGATTTCCAATTACGGAGCCTCCATAACAATTACCCTATCACGAAGTCTCCTTTAAAACTAGTTCATTGTTACAAAAAGAATAAAATGTGTTCTTATTTAGGGACAAAAAGTGATCTTTTGATTGGGAAAATGATCCAAATAACTTAAAAATCACCGCAAAGTGATGGTAAGGACACGCAATCTGTTTCCAGACACTTCTTAACAATAATAAGTAGCAATTTGTGTAGGAACGTTAACCTCGAAACCATACCATTCGGAAGATTAAGAAATTTTTGTTCTTATCAATTCTGTGCAGACTACGAATATGGGACAAAGTCAGTGCTAATAAAAAATGCAATCGAAGAATAATTTTTCTTAAGAATTCATCTTTTAACTACTTTATGTTTCTCTTTACATATGCATCCTGAAATGACAACATTTAGAGAAATCAATCAGTAATATTATCAGAATAGAAATACGGCATTTATTTTGTACATCGTATTTTTGATAATAAATGCTATATAAAAATAGGATTGCTGATAGATTTTCATAAATACGTGCTTATGAAAAATCTATCAGCAATATTATCGAATAGAAATGTGGCAAATATTTTGTACACATCGTATTTAGAAAATTAAATAATATATTCTTTTTATCATTGTGATCATGTAAAAATATTAAAAAATTAAATACGCGTTGAAAGTTTATAATTTATGGACTGTAATAAAATATCTGATGAAATAAATGAATTTATAAATTTAAAGAAAAAGTTTTAACGTTAAAATGCCATTTAAATTGGCGGTCGTAAAGTCACCATTGGGAATTTCTTTTGGGTCACTTGTGAAACTACAGGATGTGGAATGATTTGGTTCGGAAGTAATTCAGATCACAAATTTATTTCGTTTTTTTTTTCCAATTTAAATTTGTGTCGTGATTCAATAGGTGTAAAAATAGTACCTATTTCACACCATAAATTTACCTTGAATTCTTAAGCATAACCTTGAACAGAATTGACATGTTCCCACAGTAAAGTTATGGTAATAGGAGCATAAAATTATGATAAATAGAGCTAAATCTTACTCGAAAGAAGACAATTTTAAATAAATTATTTGAAATGAGGTCAGTGTAGAACAAGGTGATTTGTTAAAAAATTATGATTGACTATTGATATTCAATTAAGTTTCATTTAATGTTAGTGACACATTTGCAAAAGGCGTTTTTGAAGAGGAAATTTTCAATTTGTTTTCAAAATTTACTGAAATAGGAATTTAATACAAACTCATAAAATCATAAGAAATCAGAAAAAAATATATGGAAATGCATATACTGGTTTAAAAAATTATTTATTTTTTGTTTGAAATACAAGCTATGAGTTTTGGCTCAGAAAAAGGATAAAAAATAAAATTATTAAGCAAATATATTACTATATAATTTGGAAGTATTCATTTAAAAAGTATCGTATCTATAAATAAAGCATTTTAAAACTGAATCTGTGAATAAAATTTTATTTGGATATATTGCAATTGCAAACAAGTATTTGCAGGACTTTTATCTATGATAATTTATTTGTAGAAACAGCATTAACGAACAAATATTATTTATTGAGGTTACATTAGTGAGAAAAAAGTTATTTACAATCACAGTACCTAAGTATTATTACAAAAACTATACCGGTGAATTGTACTTTTATTTACAAGTAAAAGTTTCTTTTTTCATTCGAAGCGTATTTGCAAACAAACAAAAAGGGATTTAAATACCCAATAAATTAAATACAAATTAAAAAAGGTTGAATTTTAAATATTTATAAACGAAAATACAAAATTAAAAATGTACAATTTTTAGAATTTTTGGGCTGCCAAGAGCATTTATTCCCGAATGTCATCATTATTAAATTTATTGAAATACAGGTAATTTATTGAAAAATTATAAGACTTATTATTGGATTATATATTATTAGCCTTATTTAACAAGTAATTACTGTAAGTTACTGTAAGTCAACAAAGGTAGTTGAGCATTTAAAACATAGAAATAAGTTTAAGAAAAAAATAAAAAAAAATAGTATAGTAAAGGTATATACAAAATAATTTTGAATAAAATATTTTGTGCTGAATATGCTCTTTGAATTAGCATTATCATATTTATTTGAATAAATACAAATCAGAATTATGTACTCATTAAAAATCAGAAACTGAAATTTTTATTTAAAATTGAATTAAATTTACAGTAAGCAAATTAAGTGATTTTTTCTACACAAAAAGTTAAATTAAACTTAATATAAAATTATATTTACATAAATTATCTTTTCAAACTTGCAGACTTGAATATGAGTGGTTGGTTTAATATTGCTAACAGCTGTAAAGTTTATGGAAAACGTAATTTCATTTTGCAAAAGTTTACATTTCATTTGACAGCAACAATAGTTGAAAATCTCTTATTTATTTAACTTAAAGAAAATGGTGGAGAAAGAATTACTCATTATTCATAAAATTTCACATGAGGTCAAACTTTATGGCTTATTGAGAGATGTAAATCCAATTAATATAAAGCTGCTTGAATTGTCAACACTACTGCACGGCTAATATTTCTCGAAATTTCAAAACCACAGAATAAATAAATACTAACTTCAATAATATTATTATAAGCAAGGTATTTATAGCTTTTATATTCCATTAAATTGAATTTTGTTTTAAAAAATAATAGTAAAAACCTAGTGAAGTATATTTCATGAGTGTAATGTATTTAATAAGAATATTTTATTCTAAAATGTTTTATTATTAAATCGTAAATACATTCTGATCAACATAAGAAAAATAAGTTAAATATATTCTTTAATCCAAAAGTTAAAATTTTATATGGGAAAAATGGTGTATTTGTAAAGGATTAAAATATTTGGTATTCTTTGCGAAATGTTAAAAATGTTGTTGTATTTCCCATTGCACATAGATCTCTTTGATTTAAATAACCATTTTTAAACACAGAATTCAGTCAATTAATTTACTTTTGTTACTCAAATTTATAATTTTTGTTCAATGGAATAAATAACTCCGCAATATACTATTTGTGCCTTGAAATATGTATAGTTTATAATATTACATATATATTTCATAATCCTTAATATTAGAATAAATTCTATTTTGAAACAAAAACAACTGGTTATTATTTTAAAAGAGAAAGATTAAATCAAACGATGGAAAATTCGAAAAATAATTTTCTTATAAGAATTCAATTTTAATTAATATTTTTGTTTTAAATAATTAAAAAATTAAACTTTTTCTTATTGATTACCCGCAACTCTTATTCAGGTAATAATTGTGTATACAAAAACTAAATAGTTTATGCATTTATTTTTCAGTTCTTATAAATTATGAATTGAAAGAAGCTTATAAAATATGCTAAAACATTTTTAAACATATGCAGACAATTCATGGAATTTATTATTTTCATTTTATAACTAGCAATGAACAAAGATATTTGTTTGAGAAACGGTGTTTCTCCGAATTGTGTTCCATAGTTATTACTTTTCAAATAACTGATAAAAATTACTATTGCTTGAAAATACAGAATATTTGCATGATATGTTTCGTTTTCTAAGTGACGTGATATGTCTACTGTTAAATTAGATTTTTATTATTAGAATATTTATTTCGAAATTTCAGTGCATTTCTTATTAATAAAACTATGATATTTTGCATAAATAATAATAATGTGTATTCTTAATAAATTTTAACTTTATCAAATTTCAAATTTATTGTATAAATTTATTCTTTTTAAAACTATTTTATCAAAAGAATAAAATTCCTTAACTTCATATTTTGCCCTATATTTAGCTTTTTATTTCATATTAATTATTTAACAATGAAATTATTTCATAGTTCACATAAGCATTTGAAATTATCACAAAATCTTTTCAACTATCAAAAAATTATTCGTATATAATTCACATAAGCAATCAATTCTAAAGGTTATAAGATTTTAACTGAAAAGCTAAAACATAATTTTCCAGAAAAATGTTGTGAAATACTAATTTGGAATAGTAAACAAATATATGAATAAATGTAATAGAATGCGGTTAAATAAATATTTTATTGTTAAATTAATCATAAACTTTGATATCGTTATTATGTGAAGAAACTGTCAAATCTTCACTGTAATGATATCTTATAATTAGGTTCTTATATTGAGAAGTAAACAGAAAACTTTTTAAATAGTAATTTGGTAAATATAAAGTAACAGGCACTCATGTTAATTTAATAGAAACATTATTGACCTTGAGCTCATCGGAGCCTTTAGGATATTATACTAAATAATTAAATTATTGGAATTACTCTTGACACACTTGATTTCACAAGGATGTGAATTTCAGGATTTTACGCCAAATTTACTTCAAAGTTTATTCTGTGACAAAACTTAATTAGCATAGAGATGACGCCAAGAAGTAAAACACACATATCTCATTCCTGTTCATAAAATTAGATTCGACATTAGATAAAAATGTTTAGCGGTTAGTTGGCTATAATTTTATTTTTACATTTATCATTAATTAATCTAGACTTAAACTTTCCCTGAAGTTTGAAATGCCATATGTAAATATAATGTCATAAGAGTACTTTTTCAAAGAGACTGACAGATAGCAGAAGATTATGTTAAATTACGATTTTAAATAATAGAACACTGTTAAATAAAAATTTAAATTGTTACAGTTTCTGTCAAAAAAAGTTAACTGAAAATTAATGCCTAAATTAATGCCTAATTACTATTAAACATGTAACTGTCAAAATTTGAAATTAAAATAACGATGATTTTTTACTTTAAAATTCTAATAATTTGCAGCAATAAAAAATTGCATTGATTTAAGTTTTTGAATTTCCAAGTTCCCTCACAATACGAAGTAATGTTTTCCATCATGGAGTGTCAGATTCACATATTGGAAATTAGATAAAACAAAAACGTTTATATTAATTAATATCATTTCAAATTTAGAAATGTGTATGAAGGTAATGATTTAATTATTGTAACCATACGAAAATAACAATAATTATAAAATGTAAAAATTAGTGTAGTAATGAAATTGATAAATTATATTTAAAAAAAAAATATGTAGAATTGTGTGTTACTTATATAACAAGTGTAAATTAATTCTCTCAAAAAAGTTTCGATGATATACTATTACCAAATATTAGTTATCACAAATCATAAAATTTAATAATAAATGAAATATTATTGAAAAAATATTTTGCTATAACCATATTAAGAGTGATTTTAATTACTCAAAATAAGGAAAAGATTATAAAGACTTCTCTGTCGAAAATTCTTCTGAACCATAAAAGAAATTATTTTGTATGCGCGGTTTGCACAGAATACAATAAGTAGATTTATTTCAAAAATATTTATTCAAGTGTATTATCGCTAAGTTTTGAGAGGTTATTATTTAAAACTTAGCTATAATTAAGAGTCTGAATGACTCATTTATATATTATAAAATTTTTAATACTGACTTTCTAGCTACCAAATAATTTATTTAATAAAACAAAAAAAAATATCTGTGCTATTTGCTATATGATATTAAAGCGGGAATAAGTTACGTGATTATGCTTTTTATTATTACTTTTTCAAATCGTGCAGTTTAGCAACAGAATTTAATGATGTTCGATAATTTTATGCAAAAAAATATTGGCGACAAAATGTCGTAGAAATATCATATGACGACGAAAGATGACAATGATAAATATAAAAGAAATCTCCTTGATAAAAAGAATATCACCTTGTCGAAGGAAAGAATCATACCTGCTCGAAAAAGCAGGAAAAAACTTCCCTTCAAACCGATCACATGCGCACAATAAGACAATGAAATCGTAATTGAGGAAAAGATATCGACTAGGAAAGATACCTTCTAATAAAAAATTATTTTTATTTTCTCTTCTGTAAACATTATAGATTCCGATTTCAACTTCTTTCGCATTGTGACGGGTGGCCATTTTGAATAAGCGACGGTGAATTACAATAACTACGATATTATTAGTAACTTGTGGTGGAAGATTAGATGGTAGTTACCGTTACTTTGCGGAGGAGGAAATTTATATCGAAACAATGCTATTCTGGGATCAGATTATGATACATATTGATAAAAAACTGGACGCTCGTGTTTAGAATATGACATAGAGGAGTCCTTCAAAGATAGGGATCAATACGGAAATTAGAATTGCTTGTGTTGGATTGTATATTGTTGAGCAAGTTGTTTACTGCTAGAGAAGTGTTTCTAGAACCCGAATAGAATGAGGATGTAAAAAATATGGGATTCCAAATGTGTTCATTTTTAAAAGACAGATATAAATATCTCTGAGTTGTCAAGATGCTCGTATATAATACCTAAGAGAATAGATTTTAGAGGTTTCAAGGTTAACTTGCTTGATTCACAAATATAGCATCTTGCCTGACATATCTATAAATGACCATAATGATGTCAAAATAAATATTACTTCAGCCTATATATCTATCTATTTATATAGCTGTAAAACACTTTCAAAGAAAGTATTTGAAACTCGTTTTAAAAATAAAATCTGAAAACTAATATCAAAATGTCGTTACATTTTAAGTACATTCATTTTTTCAATATATCAGAAAAGATTTGCTATTTGATAAACTTGTCAAAGGGAAACAGATCACTTTTATCATCAACTTAGCAATCTGCTAAACAAATATTCGGAAATTACTAATTTTATTTAAATTTCTTATTAGCTATACGAAAGCAATCTTATTTAGAGCAATAAAAACAGAATATCCCTGTAAAGATGCAAATAATTTTATTATAAATATTTTAAAATAAAGAGTAATGTTCTCAATATATATATATTTAAATAAATCTGTAAAATTTGGTTAATTCCCCAGCAAGAATCAATACCTTATTTATTTAACGTACTTCGAATTTAGAGATATGTGTGTCCCCTTGGAAAATTAAATGTAACAAATGAATAATCGCTAGTATAAAGTAATCTAAAACTACACTAACTGCTTTACATATTAAAATGTACGCTTTATTGAAACAGAAGAATAAGAAAATTGCAAAATTTAATTCTGATTAATAATAACTGGTATGAAATCTTGATAAATGTTTCCAATTATTATGAAAAATTTTAAAATATTTCTTAAACTCAAACTTTCTAAAAAAACAGACTATCAAAGAAATATTTAAAATCAACGAAAATGTTATTTAATTGTTCAAAAGTAACTAAAACATTAGAGTTTTTGTTGAGTTTTTCAATATATTAACCATAGTGGATTTAAATAACTGATGACACAAAAATATTAAAGCAAGATAAGCCATTTTCCTTATGTGTTAAACAAACACATGACTTAGCTATCCAAATCGAATTTGATAAAAATTATCATTCCATCTATCACCGTCAATGTCATTATATTTACTGTACGTACCATGCCACACATTGAGCTTGCGCAGTAGGAAGATACAGAAGATAGCCAACTCCAGTAAAACAGCCACTCCTATGTCAAAAACATACACAAAAACGTCCAACATGTTTATGGTTAAAAGTTGTTACTAAGTAACAATAGAATGAAAATGCTTTAAAAGAATATTCTTGAAAAATCCCCTTTAAAAAATTGAGAAATATGATGATGACTCTTTTAAAGGAAAACAAACAAGAATAGTCAAGGAAGAACAGAAGGTCACAATAAATTGTTGCTTAATAAGACGATACGTCTACAAAAAGACGAGAATATTTAGGTAGGTATATCAATCCAGGAAATCAAATCGAAAATCGCTTACAAAATCAGGAGGTTTTTGGTTAATATCTGAATCAAAATTCATTAAAACGAATCTACAAGTACTCTTAATTAAATACCTTTTATTGATCGAGGATATTGATATTGTTTTAATCGATAGTTTCAATGCATCAATGACTAAACACTTTATAAATATCAATTAAAAAAGATTTTTTAATTGTTTGGTAGATCTTCTATAATTTATTGGGTAAATTTGATAAATTATTAGGAATAATTAAAGAAAAATGATGTACAAAGAAACTTAATATATTAATTTAATCAATAGCAGAAAACACACTCAAACGGAAAAAAATTGACAACACTATTTAAAATAAAGGAAACTATTTCAAACTTGATATTGCCTGATCACAGATTTACATTACTTGCCCTATTTATATTTTCCCATATTGTATTTTCTCTCAAATATTCACCAAAAAAATTCTTTCTTTAAATTTTTAGTTCAAGATAAAAATATCAATCCAGCTTCCTGCTGAATTTCTCCGATAATGATACATGCAAACTTCAAATATTATTAACTAGAAATTACTAAAATCATTTAATTTCTATTGTGTTAATGTTTCCATTGTCTCTCAATTTAAATCTAGTTATATTCGGATTGTTTTATTTTTTCTACATTGTTATGAATGTTATGCCATTCATTTAAAATTGACTGTAGTTCAAACAAATTATATCCTTATGGTGAAGGTTTAATCTTTTTATCAATTAACATTCTACGATAAGTTTACATAGTTTATAACATTGTTTAAAATTATATTTGATATAGTATGATATTAAATGCGTTTTCTGGAGTAAATCTTCTGATGAAATAATATGAATAAATAAATAAATTAAGAATATAATTTGATTTAACTAAATGCCAATAAAATCTAATCAATGAAAAATAATTAATTACTTAAGCAAATATTAAAAAACTGAAATTTAAAATGAACTTCTAAAAATTTAATTAATAACCGTATTCTCGAAACATACGAAAATAAAATTTCTTAGATATGTTAATAAAAGGAATTTAAAAGAATTTACTGAAAATAATTATCATTCAGATAATAAAATTTGAAAGATAATTAAAGAAGTTTCTAATCTAAATTTTTTTTAAAATTTGTATTTCTAAGAGAGCTTAAATCTTAATTTTCTTGCATATAAATTTCATTATTAAAGTTCACTATAACATAAATTAACTTAATATGTTTTTATATGTTATTTTGTTTCAAAGATTGAATATTTTACTAATTTAAGTACATATATTTATATATTTTGTAATTAAAATTTAACAAATCAGTCATATACGTATTTACATGAAAGATTTTTACTATTTCAGTTTATTTACTCTAATTATACATACTATGTACTAATTATGGTATAGATTGTTTGTTTTAGATAAGTTTTTTATTAAATAAAGCAATTATTTAACGTTATATAATTTATTCAAACTTTAAATAATTTAATTAGAAAAGAGAGGACGCTCTCCAGTTTGATTTCACTCAATTAAAATAAAGTGAAATTAATAATTGATATTTATTAAGTTTTTCATTTAGTTCTGAAATAAATATTTCTCACATAAAGAAAACTATTTCCTTTACATACGAATTTAAAGTTTTGAAAATACTAATTTTGAAAATAGGTTGTTAAATTTATCACTGGTCTTGGAATTTCAAAATATTCTGATAATATTACTAAATTTGTGAGCATTTTGTTGAAATTATCACTGTTTTACCACTGAAATGAAGCTCACTATATCGAATAATTATGTTTATCGTTAAAAGAAGGTCAAATATTTGTTTTCTTTAAATGATTCCATTGTAGAAAAGATAGTGCGCCTGGTAGTATTGTATTAAAACTATTAATAAACAGTTTGATAAAATTATTCTTGATATATCACTTAAATGATAATAACTAAATTAAAACATTGTCAATTTCCTTAGTATCAAGAGAAGATAAAACTAATCTATATTTTTAAATATTTTCTGTTCTTTTATGTTTAAAATAACTTATAAAATTACACTGTTAAATTATAAAATTTGATCCCAAACCATGCTATGACCGGAAATATTGTGATGGAATCACCCCTTAATTATTGATTGAAAATTAAGTTGTAACTGTATTGAAAAAAATACATTTAACGATGTGAAACGATGAAATCAATTTACTTACCGTTTACAATGTGTAAACGTTGCATCACATAGAGAAGCGAGGCTAGGAAATGGCCCATCATTGCCAACGCGAAACGCTTCCATTCCAGCATGGCTACCAACAACTAAACACAGATCACAAACACAGAAAACGACGACAAACACACATACGAACACAACAAATAGTAATTCCCGCAGCAGAACGCGGCACGATCTCTAACCGATCTACTAAATCCAGAACACTGTTGAGGTTTGTTAGCAGTCGGCAAGCTAGCTGAATTCCGAACTGTCATTCATCGCTTCTGGACGCTTAGTGAAGCACAACTGATCAACCGTAGGCGAAAAAGAGGAAAACGCAGAGAGAGAAGAGCTGGAGAGAGAAGTCTGGCAGGAAAAGCGAAAAATCCGGTGCAATTAAGATCAGGACAAAAAAATAAACTTGCAATGCGAGTTGTATCATTGTGTTCCATCCTCATATCCCTAGTTTGGAAAATGCTTTTGTCTCGCCCAATCGCGTGCATTTCGTCGTCGTTGGTGTAAATCGAATTTTGCGTGAGGTGCTGTCGCCGTTTTTTATAGGAATTCAGTAGAAGAATTTCCCTTTTCTTTCACACTTTTGATAATGTGCTGTGGGAGAATTATTTAGCTGAAATAGAAGTAGGTTATGAAGAGAACGAACGCTTAGAACATTAGAATTGGTTTTGTTAGCAGATGATAACTTGGAATGTTCTATAAAACCAAATCTGAAAGTCTATATACATAGAAACAAATTACATTCGTAATTACATTATAAAAAATCAATAGATGTTTTAAATTTTGAATGAATATATAAAAAATATTATTTTTGGATATAAAAATTATTATTTTTAAAATTTGATCTTCTCGTTATCATCATTTAAAGTAATGTTTCACCTATGCATGGATCATTTGGACATTTTTCATAGTTTAATGCAATCAAAACGAAGTTTTATGCAATAAGAAATGCTTTTCTTTGACAAATTTATTTAGTGAGCACATTTTATTGTTCATTTCTATATTTTCATTATTAAAAATATTTATAAGTCAATTTTACTTTTGACAGTAAATTTATGCATGATTTTTCAAAGAGTGTCAAATAGATGTGAAATTATTTTGAGTCAAGTTATACAAATATTGGGATATACAAATTTTCCTGACGTAATAATATTCACAAATTTAGATATTAATTTATTTAAATGTTGTATATTTTTATAATTATTTATGAATTCCTAGAACAACTTTTTTAAAATGGTACAAAATACGTAGAGGTAGGTGTTGAGGATGTTAAATCAATATTCAGCAATAAAAATAACATTTCCTTTGCAACACAAGGAAAGGTAATTCATGGGCCCTCCAATATTTTTTAATAATGTCCTTAGACTGGTATTTAAATGCTAGAAAATCATTGGTGGATTAGAGTCATAAAAATCACAGTTTAAGAAATCCATCCCTCTAATTCTATAGAGATAGTTCGGCAAGCAGTCATGTCCAGTCAGTAATCTAAATATAGCCATCGTAGTCTTTCTAGGAAAAATCGGAAATTACTTCCTCCCCCAGAAAAAATTAAATATAAAATTTATAGAAATTATTTTTGTTATTTTTGCGTTTATATTTCAGATAATTTAGATTTAATTATTTGTTTAGGAAACAAATAGTTTTATATATTAATTTAATCTATAAAAATTAATTCTTTTACTATTTGTCGAGAAATACTTCTAAAATTTTATTGAGAATGCCTGTTTAGTATGAAGCTTATATCTGGATTTTGGGCTATGGCCGAGGTGACCGGGTTTGTTAAAACGTTTTTCTCATTATTCGAAAATTTTGAGTTTGAATCCCAACCGAAGAACCGTTATATTTACGAATAGTGATTGGTGCACGTAAAATTTGTTGGGACCACTCTATGTCTTCCTAATGAAATAATACTATTAGGAATGGCGAGCCAAATCTGGGGTCTTCTTCTTCTTGATTCCTGCTCCTAAATAACGATGATCACTCACTTTTGGGTCACGATTGCATACCCCCCCTGGGTGCCCCGCTATATAAAGGTGCCATCACTTTTATCCTATATAGTTTTGAAAAAAGTGGAAAATTCCTATGGTTGGGCATTGGGAAAAGATGTTGCTATGATTAATATTCAGCATAGGCTGAATTTTATTTAGAAATTTTCAAAACAGTGCTTGAAAATAATTTAAACTGTAATTACCATTGATTTGAACTTTCGGTAAAATTGTTTAGTCAGCGAATTAATCTTATCCAGAATTCTGCTCATTTCCAAAACGAATGTGTTTGATTATTTCCTTCTCACTTTTAACTTTTTCGTTCCTACGTATATGCTGAGAGTAAATATGTGAGGCATCCAATCTACCCTTCTTTTAGCATTCTGATAAATACATATATAAAGATTTTGATATAAAGATAATACATATACATATATTACTATTTTTGTCAAGCTTTGAAAGTCAATGTTAAAATTTTTTTATGTGAAATATTGTTTTTATCCTTTACACTAGGAACCTATTTCTGCTTTCCCTAAAATTAAATCTTTATGGAAATGCATTAAATAAACGCAATTAAAGAGTACCGACTTCAATATTTAATAATTTCATAATTGAAAGGAATTTTCGAAACATTCTATAAAATATCATTCAATTTATTTTTAAGCGATCTATAATGAGACCTTATTTCGTGACATGAAACGGTGTTTTCCACAAAATAAAATGAAAAAATAAATATTATTTGTCCAATTCGCACCTGCGCAATGTTTCATCTAAATGCTACATGAAAGCTAGGTGCACTTTTTCTACTGGAAGCTACGGCTATGCACACACAAATATATTCATAAATTTGCTATGCATATACAAATGTGCTATGAGTACACAAATTTGGTTGACAGCAAAGCAGTTATCATCAACTAAAATAAAAATTGGAAAACGAGTCTAAGTTGATTTTCTGAAATCATTTGATGTTTAGAAAAAAAAAGCTTCTGTGGGAAAATATAACGTTTTCATAGAATAGAATCATTTCCCAAGGGGATTACTGGTTTTATTGCCAGCAGATGAATTGAAGTTTCTAATTACTAATGCATACGAAGTATTAATCACCCACTTTGAAGTGAAAATTCTGGTTTACATATTTAATGACACGAAAATTATTCTTTCATCAAGACTTATTTTGAACAAATGCGATAACATCTTCTTTTCCTGTGAAGTTTCCTCGAAAAATATTTTCAAGAACATTGCGTTATTCCTGAATAATTATATTTTAACAAGACATAATCTATTTTTAATTTATCTTTTTAATGACCTTGACAGTGATTAATTTTAAGTTTAAAATGAATAAATAGAAAAAAATTGCTATTTATTTTAATGAAAAAACTTTATTTTTATTCTTAAAAAATAATTTAAAATTATTCTATTTAAACATCCTCTTTTTATTAAAATCAGGAATAAATCCTAAATTCCATGACAAAATTCAATAATTTTAAAATCTTTTCCATCTTGTCCTTCATAATAAGAGTTTATGACATTTATATTTAGGCTAAAACTTCGTAAGAAAGTAAAATTATGGAAATTAATTAAAATAATAATACAATTCTTCCCAATATAATTTAAATTCGATAAAAAGCACATTAAGGATTTTAAAATCAAATTTAAATTCAATTAAGAAATTATTCACTTTATTCAATAACCTTTTCAATTTCAAATCGAAAACACGTCCTTTTAATTTAGGCTTAAATCACTATCCTTTACTTCAAAACAATATGATTTTAAAATTTTTCATAGAAAATATTCAGTGTTTACCAAAACCTGTGAGCACATAATTACAAAATATTCTTTCATGCGTTAATGCAATAATATCAAACACATAAAAGAATATAACAATTAATTAACATTTTCAAAAAATTTAACACATTTAATTTAATAACAAGAATTATAAAACTACTATTTAAAAAAGTCATATAAAAGACTTTTTTTTACAATATGAAAAAGATGCTATTTGTTAAAATTAAATAAAATTGGTTTCAAAATTATAAGGCATTTTATTGATATTATTTTAGATGCAAAAAAATTAACAGAAATAAATTTAACCACTAATATATTATTTTCATTATAACTATACATATGAAAACTTGATGTTTAAAAATTCTTTATTTAAAACTTTCATACTTCAAAATAATATTAACAAATATAAAATAAAAGCAAGAAAATTAAACATGTAAATTCTGAGTAGCATATATACACTAAGTGAATTATAATTTAAAAGAATGTAAGAACTTATAGATTTACAAAGAAAAAAGTAACAACAAAATTTTTTTTTCACATTTATTAAATGTTTTTAAATAAAATTCATTTATTTTCACTATTTTACACTATTATAAGGAATATAAAACAAGACATAAAAAATTTGATTATATTTCAGTCAGATAATTCAAATGCCAAGCAATCGCAAACCGATTTATTTTCACTTACACATACTTTTGTTTAATGGTTGATTACATAAATTATAATTATTCATGGAAAATTTCTTTTCGATATTATTTTGGCTTATGTATGACTTGTTTATAGCCAAAATGATGTTATTCTTTCTGTTCCTAGTTATACAAAAAACACCTTATTTTTAATCTCGAAAAATATGGTGTGTTAAAAATTTTTATGCTACTCAAACTAGTTATTACATATAAAAAAACTTGCTACAACTTAAATTTATTTATTTTATAGCAAAAATGTTGATTTTGGTTTTTTTGAAAACAGATTAATTTTTAAAACACCATTAAAAATTTTCAATGAGTTGAGTTCATTCTATATGAATTACATTTTGGCCAATAACATCAAAACAATTCTTTTCATTAATTTAAGTTTTCCAAAATATTTTCCTCTCTTTTTCAGATCTTCATTTTCTGAAACAGCACACATCTTATGAAAAAAAGTAAAATAAAATAATAATAATTCATTTCCAGTTTGGGTTTTAAATCCATTGGTTGAAATGATCCGTTGTGCTTGAGTGACGTCCAAATGGAGATTTTCTCACTACCAAAGGGTTTGAGGGGTATGAAAAAATATATTTTTCTCAAGATCCTTTAAGGATGATGGAGAGTTTTCTGTTTTGAAAGCACTCAACCTTCCAGCATCCGTCCACGTCAACGAACTGTTTTTGTTCTCTTGATTTTTCTTTATTTTTTTTTCGCATTCCTAAGTTCTGTTTTAAATATCTCCACTCAGTGCTTGTTTGTTTAGTTTCTCTATTTTCCATTCTATGGTATTGCCAAAACTCATTTGTAAATTTCAATTAATTTTTTCATTAAAATCAGGAAATATTAAAAAGGGAGATTTATTTATTGCTCTCTTATTTTCAAATAAAAATATCTGCACTTGTTGGATTTTATTATTGCTAAAAATAAATGCTTTTTTTTTTACGAATTTATGACAAAATATAGTAGATATTAGTTTTCTAATAGATATTAGCTTATAAAACAATATAGAGTTTAATTAGAAAGTGATCGCTTGAGTGCCTTACAAAATTGTAAGCAAATGAATTCAAAAGCTTCCAGAAAAGTTTCCTTTTTCACAAATGAAAATATATTCATCCATTTTATAATCCAACAGCGTTTTATGTGGTCTCTTGGTTCCACATGTGCTAAAAATCATTAGTTTCATTGTTTAATTAGACTGGTAAACATGGAACTATAACTAATTGTAAAGTTTTTGTTTTCAAGTCTTGAATTGAACATTTTTACATCATGTTTTAGGTAATTCCTTTGAAAAGCGAATGGAATCAGTAATGAGCATTTAAAAATTATCAGAAAATTTAAAATCAAATTTTAAAAACAGAAATTAAAAGTGTTTTTTTTTTCTCATGATTGAGGGGTGTATCAATGGTAAAATAATATTCCAAATCACCCGATTTTTTTAATATTTTCATTGTTTCTAATATGCAAAAATATAGTGGATTCATAATTTTCTAAAAGCAATTAAAGTAAAACTACAAATTAGGTAAGTTATTCTACGAATTCAAAGCTCAAACGCTTCACCAACTTTAGATAAGATATACTAATTTAAATTAGTATTTCAAAGCAACCATAACAATAAAAGCGTTCAGCAAAATTTTATTAGAAATTGAAAAATACATAACAACGTGATTTGTATTTTATTTAATATATGAATAGCGACATTAGAGAATCCAATCTCCATATACATTTCAAATCATAAGTAACTTCCAACTATAGACCAAGTTATTTTACAAATTTTTGACGTCAAATAATAGTAAGAGCTGCACAGACAAATTTTGTCAATAGCAGATTTGTTTCCTTCAGTATAAGTATATATTTAATCTTGGAGTAATTTTTGGCAATAACATTTTCAGGTTACGTCAGAGTCTAAAAATGCAAGGCTCACAAGGTGCATAACCAAAAAAGACATGCATCATAAATAAATTTATTGGGATATATATTTCCTATTAGTTACCCTCTATTCAGAATTTCTGAAAGTGTTTGCAGATAGAGAGATAGCAGTGCCCTCTATACCTTAATATTCCAAACCCATATTTACAATTTTGAATCAGGTCAGTTGTCGAGGCCACATCTGAGCTGGTACTATTTTCTCCACCTCCACGCCACAATAACGGAAGGACTTTGGACATCACAGATTAATATGGACTTGTCTCCACCCCACTCAATTCCAACAACTCAGTAAAAGCGAATGTGGTCAACATCCCAACCACTGCCTGTGGTAAATGATTTTTCACTTTGCTGATCTTAACGGGAAACTGCGTGAAGCTACTGAGTCTGGAGTTCTAATGTTTAAAAATAGTGAATAATAAACATTACGAAATTGAAAACTAATTTGTGTAATTTATCTACAGAAGTTTCCGAATGAATATATACCAGTCGACTAAACGCAAAATTAATTTCATTATGATTTTTGGATTAATTTGATGAACAATTGCGAATCTATTTGACTACAGTTTCTAAGTCGCAGGTCCTTCTACTAAAGGGTAAACAGAAGTAAAAGTCAAAGTGACAAATCTATCTATACATCGATGTACCTACCAAATATGAAAAAGAATAGATTCTTTATATCGACTTCAGTTTTGATTTATTTATTTTTTTACGAGCTATTCCGATGAATTAAAATTTGCTAAGATCATCATTCTTTACTAGGGAAAAACGTCACTCAAACACAATAAGGAAAGTTTTTAAATGTCATCATTGCTATTGAAGTCGAAGATTGTTTTTTCCTTCTCTGGCAGAAAAAACACGAGGGTAGTTCTTTAAAAAGAATATGATTATTATACTTCTACATTGGGTATGTGTCTGTCTTACTTTTATTTAAATTAACTTGTTTTGGCTTGAATGATGCAATGTTGAACAGAAGATCTGATTTTGAGGAAAAAAAAACATTTATTTCAGTGTTGGAGCTATATATAAAATTTAATGGGAAATTTGTAATATCTTGTAACAATTGTTAATATGTCTATCGATGATTTTTTGTACTTCTATACATCAATCGTTAATATGTCTTATTATTTCTTAACATAATTGAATTATGCATATATTAGTAAGTAAATATTATTTAACTAAATTTTTAGAATTTATTTTAAAAAGCAATTTGGATTTGAATGAAAAATAAAGCGTATAAAACTTTATTTTTCACTTATAGTTTATGGTTTTGTATAAAGATATTTAAAAATAAAACATGTAAAATGCGATTTTTAAAGTAAATATCACATTATCTCTTATAGTAAATCACAAAAATGATATAATAATTAATTAAAATGTGAATATCTATATTTTTTAAGCATAAAACTCTAATTTCGTAAGAAAAAAGTTTTCGAGTAAAATAAATTTTTTTGTCTAATTAATATAGAATATTTTAGTAAAAAATTAATCTTTTTATCTTCAATTTCGATTTTAAGATTGCACAATATATTTCGTTAATTTCTCCTAAGAAATTTGTTCAAGATTTTATTGAAATTAATAGAAGCTTCCTTTACAAATGCACACATTTTCAATGTAAAAGTGTGCAATAAATTGTACTGATTATGAAAAAAATAACTTAATGTATATTTACATCATGTAATATATATATTAATGTGGTAGTTTTCTTCCCTTAAAATTTTAATTTAAATGCAAATTTAATTTTTCCAATTAAAGTAGTAGTACTAGGAAATGTTTAATTAATATGAAATAATAAGTACACTTCAAAATCTTTTTCATGGCATTCTGTTTCATTGATTAATTAATGCTATTAGCACACAAAATTTTTTTTATTAATTTTGATTAATCAAACAAGTATGAATTCACAATTTAATATCAGACGATTTTCATGCTCTTCAGAATTATTTTTGTCTTATGAAATATAAAAGGGGGAATTAATATAGGTCGTAATAATAGACAGAATAATAAAATGTGTTATATTAGGGAGAAGGGCCAGGGTGGCCTGGTTGGTTAAGGATCCTTTTTGTTACCGGAAAAAAAAGCATTCGAATCTCGGCTTAAACGAAGATCTATCGTGTTCACTAAAGGCTGTTGAGCCATGTCGTGATCGCAATATCAAGTGAAATGGTACCTCTGTGAGTGGTAGTTAAGTTTTCGGAAGTCTTCTGTTTGGTCTCTGCTTCTAAATTACGAAGACACCTATCCGCTGTTTCTATGTTGCAACAAGAATTGCGTGCAACATGTTGTAACCAGTGAAGGAGACACTACTTGTTTTCTATGTCCTACATATGCATACATTAGTTCATATATCATGCAATTTTAATAGGCCAAAAGAATTAACATGAATTTTTTTATATTTTATAATAATTGTCTATTGTAAACCCAATGAAATATTTCCTAATATTCTTCTCTCCAACAGATACTGATATTAATATTTTGCATGTACCCATAAGGCAAAAATAACTATATAAATTCTATATACGAAGCAATACAAATGTCATCGTTGCCAAATTTCTTCCCATTTAAAAAAAGTATTTCCTCACAATGGTTGATATCGCTTGTGTATATCAATTCCCAATATTTATTGATGTAAATTAATATTAATTTTCTTGGCAAATACTTAATCTACAGTAAACTGAAAAAAAATCTTTAATGTAAAATGTAATTTTTAAGTGTCTTGTTTGAGCCAAAACAATGCATTAAACTCAGAAACAATAAAATAGATAATGTTTCATTTGAAAAAGTTAAATTCCAGTAAATTTCTATAATTACCTAACAAAATCTTAATTCCTTCGACAAAAAGTAATGTGAATTAGAATTCTTACATTTATTCATTTTTATTTGTTAGTTATTTAAAAATATTTTATTTCAGTTATCCAGGAATTATAATCTAAACTTAAGTTTAAAGTTAGTTAATTGTTAGGTAATTAAAATAAATTCTTAAAACATAGAAAATATTTTAACATGAGTTTATCAATCTTGATAAACTACTTATTATCAAAAGTTACTCTCAATAGCGGTGAAACAAAGATAAGAATGTAAAGGGTATAAAGTATTTGACGCTCTTTATATAAATATTGGAAAACCCGAGATTTCGCATAAAATGAAGCATTTGCAAATATGTAGACTATCAGAAGCTTGTGCAATAAAGTTTTGCACTTCGTCTCAGAATAATTATAAGTCACAACAGTTTAATGGAGGTATTTATTACGAGTTTTGTTTCGACACTTCTTTCAGGTTGTTTATCTAAATTATTTTGCTGTAAGAATAATGTAATTTTCTATAAATACCTTGCTTATGACGTGCACAGATTCTTTTGAATTATTCTATACCATATGATACATCTATTCAATTTTTAAACAATGCAACTTACCTAAAAAAGAATAAATTAATGTCATTAAAATTAAAATAAAAACATGATAAATAATATTGAAAACATTTTAGACATAAAAAATAAACAAGAAATATTTATATTCTTGCTTTGTTCAACAATATACATTCTTCCCCTAAAATTACTAATTAAACATGGCTAATACTAAGCGTTGCATTGTAATTTGATATTTTAAGGCACAGTAAATAATAAAGCTAAATGGAATCATTATTTATTTGTCAATTTTACCAAGCATTTAATAAGTTAGAAACTGCTTACTGAAAGGGAATAGGTAAAATTTTTGAATCCTAATTATATTTATTTACAAAATATAACTTTATTATAATATAAGTGTGTTATCAAAACACTTATATTATAATAAAGTTGTAATAAAAGTCATATAAGTGTTTCTAAAAAAATATACGTGTTTTATTTTTTTATGAAAAATTTTATTATATATCAAGAAATCAGGTTTACGATGAGGTTTGAAAATAGTTTTATATTTAGAGAAAATTTTACAAAATATTTAAATATTTCATTCTTGTATAGAATCATGTGCTTCATATCGTGACAACTAGAAAAGATTTATATGTGTTTTTTTTTTTTTTTTTTTTTTTTTTTTTAAAAAATTTTTTTAGAAGGTATAAATCCGAAAACCGATGCGTTACAAAAGAATAAGGACCTGATTGTTAAAAGCTTTTAAAAAAGGGACGAGTTGTTACAAAAAGCGATAAATTTTCATGCCTCATGTCTCTGGATAATCCTTAAGACGGTTTTACGTGTGAGAACGAATGCTAACTGTCTGGGAGATAGAATGTCATAGAAATTAAGTAGAGTGTTTTACTCCTTCAAGTAAAAAAGCAAGAAATTAAAAGAGCCCTAAGCTTTTAACAGGATTTCGGCAGAAGCCGAAAATGAAGATTTACTAAAGAAAAAAAAAGTCTTGATGGATGCATTTAGATTTTACTCAAAAAGATGCGTTACGCTGCATTAGGTTATT
>JAPDSC010121444.1:30811-100681 GCA_026290005.1 Latrodectus geometricus | reverse complement strand
ATATATATATATATATATATATATATATAATCAGTATTTGAAATTATATTTAAAGTAAAGAAAGTAATTGTAATGTTTTTCATAGAGAGATATAAATTATTGAAAAGAATGTTAAAAGTAAAAGAACATATAAAATTACATATATCATTTTTATATATGTACAAAAATTATTTATATAATTTAAATTTTACGATTCACTAATGAATTGAAATCAAGTATCGATATTGAAATTATTTTTAATTTACACAAATTAATTTGACTTTGAATAAAAATCTATAAATAAAGGTCATGTCATTTGTCCGTTGCTCTAAACAGATGATGAGAAATAAAGTTAATTCATCAAATAAATTTGTATTTTCTGGATGCCATCTGTATTGTTGTGTATGTATGAAAGTTGATGTAAACTTCCGCATTTAATCTTAAATTCTTAGAATTCAATCCTAATTTTACAAGTTTTAAATTTTATGCTGTGCATGTTGTGAATATATTAAAGACTGCCACTTTTTCTTAATGATTTACTGATTTTAATTACATAAATAATTTTTGGTAAAAGTGAAAAAATTTCCAAAATATTTTTTGGAAACCGTCATTTATCTCAACATTTATTTCATCCATTAAGTAATTAGAAAAGCTTCTGCAGCAATAAATGCAACAGTGAGAGCAAATGTTTCGGTTGTTGCAAGTAATCAGTAAATATGTATATAAGCTAAGATTTATTTGTGATTATTTAATCAAAGATATTTCTTACAATTATTTAATCAAAGATATTTCTTGATTTTGTTTAAAAGTTGTAACGCTGATTTAAGAAGTCAAAACTGATAGGTATAAAGCTTTTTTTTCCTGTTGTAAAGCTAAGTCAAAAATTATCGATAAAGATAAGCAAAAAGAAAGACTAACAGTATTAGGAATAATGCAAATAATGATCTACAATTATCAAGAATTTAAATATTCATTGAAAGCAAATACATAAAATGTAATTGAATTCAATGCTAGTTTAAATTAAATTATAACAAAATATGTCATTGCTAATTCTGAAACAATAAACAAGTGAAATTGTAAGTCATTTATAATGAATCCTTAAAATGATTTTATAACTTATCTGTAGCAACTGTTAAAAAATTGTTTTTTCAATGGTTGATCATTAGGAAAGCGAGAAATGTTAATATCGATCTACAAAGTTAATTGTAATTCCAATACCTTGTCTATAAATCATTCCAAAAAAGAAACATATAATATTGGAGCAGTTGATATTTAGCAAAGAAGTCAATAAACAAAATTTGAAACTCAACTAATAAAATATTATGCGTGCTATTGTTGGTTTATATGCTGACCAAAAATACATTGGAAAATGTACTTTCATCATTGTGTGTTCTGGACAAGTGTCAAACTCTACACCTTTCAAATATCAGAGCAATATCCCTCTCTTCCCCCAGGAAAATGCAATATTCCTGGGAATTATTGCATTTTCCTGGGGTAGCTTTTAAGAAAACATACTCTAAAATTACGTAAAATAATTTAAATTTTCTAATTAATTATATTGATATTTTAAACATGAAGGAAAAGATAAGAATAAACTCAACATAAATAGTTTTCTGAAACATCAAATTATTAAATTATCATTATTAAGAATGTATAATGTTTATTTACAATATAGAATCTAAATATCTTTTTATTTTTTTGATTGCACTTAACACTACCAATAAAAGATAATTTACCCAAATTCATTACTTAACATTAAAGATAAAAAAATGTAATGATACAATTAACCCAGCAGGTACTATAAATATTCCAAAGATGGAATGCGGAAGGAATGATTTGCTTTTATCGCCAATAATCGCACCTTCATCAATTTCACCTTCCTTTCACGATAAATGCAGCTTGGAAAACACATCGGAAAATCATCCATCAATAGAGAGCACTTGGAGCATACTGTCGTTTTACCTGTCGCTAAGTCGATAGAAGCCCATATGAGCTCACCTTTACGGTCTTTAACCCTTTCTCATGTCGACGGAAGTGGCCTTAGGCCAATGTGATAATCGAAAGAAATGATCGCCAATGGACCGTCACATTTTACACACTGTCACGTTCCTCTCATTATTATCGGGTTGCCATGAATTCAATGGGAAAGTAATTAAGTTGTGTTGGCTTATTAGTATGGAATGCAAATGAAAAATGGTAAAGAAAATAACCCATTTTCCCCCTAATTCTTGTCATTCATTGTAAATACAAAGGAATTTATTTTTCTATAAAAACCACTAATCAGTTCTTCATCGGGAAATTTTGCTTATTCAAAGTCATGATATCATATACTATAATAATTATCATAAGTAAAGTGAAATTAAGCATTCCATATATATATATATATTTCACCAGGAATGAAATATTTCAAGTAATTCAGGATACACATACTTTACCGACAAAATGAGTTATATTTTCAGCCAAAAACGATTAATTGCTTTTGAAAATTTTAAAACACTTTAAATTATTTTCTTTTTGGAATAATAGAGAATTTCTTTTTAATGATTACTATACAAAATGTATTCTGCTTAGGAAATCTTTTTTTTTAACTGTTAATTCACAATTTGCATATTAATTCATTGATTAACTTACACAATTTTTACTTTATCTAATCCTATATAATTTAAGTAAGAAAGATCATGCATGTTAGCACTTTGGTCTTCGAATAAACAACTTGTGAGTTTGATTCCCATTTCAGACTAGGATGCTTTTTGTGATTCATTATGCACTTTAAATAATAAATCCCTATCTTAATTAGATCTCGTAAGTAAAATAGACTATTGAGAAACAAATAAACAAAAAAAAATCTAAATCTGAATTTAAAAATAATACGTAAATGAGAAAATCTGTTATTTGTGAAAGAAAATTCCTCCCCCAAGCTTCTTTATTCCTTTAAACATCATTAATTACTCACTTGCCGGAAGCTGTTTTAAGGTTAACTTTCTTACATTTTAGTAGAATGCACTATAAGATTTTGGTAATAGTTAAAGAAAATGATAAGCATTATAAAATAGTCATTTTAATGTTCATTATTTTTATTAAATAATCATTCTTCTTTTGTGAAATTTCCCAAAGATACCTAATGAAGTTAGTTAACTAATTAATGAAAATATTACAACATCCGATTCAACATTTTACAAAATTTAAATTTAGCATAACTAAAAATTGAAAATGTTTTATTATTTTTTTCCAGATAAAAAATTAAAAATATCGTATTAAAATTTTTTTTAAGAATTTTCCAGATTATATAAAAAATAAACGTAGAAAAGGGCTTTTAAGTTGTATGTAAATAAAATTTAATTAAGTTTTAAAGTTAGTTTTTTATAGAAATTATTCAAGATTTATATGATTTAACAGTGTAGATTTAATACAATTTTTTATATTTAATAAATGTTTACATTTTGACGCATAATATATATTGTAAGATTAACTCAAAAAGTACTTTTGGGAGAATCTGATTTAAATATATACAAGACAACTTTTCTTCATAACATAGATTGCATGCGTAAGAATTACCTACTGTTCCAACAAAGAAGGAAAAATCATTACAATAAAATTTTATTCGATATAATTTAAACCTAATGAGTATCCAAGTAACAATCCATTAGTAATTCGTAGTTAATCCTAGCAACTATTCATTGAGATTTAATTAAAAGTTAAGCCAAGTTTTCTTATAAATTTCAAACAATTTTTAGATGCATGTAATTTAATTTTACTCTTGTTAATAACTTTGATTTGTTTCATTTAGATATATCTAATGCCAACCTTGCATACATTTTTTTAATTTCTTATATTTGAGGAATTAATTTTAAATATAAATGATTTTTGAAATTAAAGAACAAAATAATTAAATGACTTTTTTCATATTATGAAATTTGCTTACAAGATTTTATTTTTTAAAATTTATTTCAAATATAAAACACTGGAGTTTGACATATCATTTAATTAATTTATTTTACTTATCAATGAATTATAATTAAATTTCATTGAATAAATATAATTCATAATGTTTGAAAAATTATTTTAATTAATGAGCATTGAAGTGTTTTTTTCCGTGTACGTATAACAAATAAGATTATTGAAATAAAAAATAAGTCCACAGATATATGAAGAAGTATTCATAAAATTTAAGTAAAACAATAATACGTAAAAGAAACGTTTTTTAAACACAATAAAGTAGCCCGACTGGGAAGTACTTTCACCTTATCTGGCAAACCACTCATTTTTTTAATATTTTCTTTCTGTTTCTATTCAATGTTTGACACAGGAAGACATCAATATCCTTATCGAAATCAATTTACATTGTTAATGGTTCTTTAATGGTTACTCTAGTTTGCTATTGAAAGAAATGAATGTGGTTGGGAAAGGAAAAAAACTTACTTTTATCTTCATAGAAAGAGGGAAATAAATTCTGAATTATGATGTTGTTTTGGTATTTATTTATTCTATAAAAAAACTTTTTTATAAGCTGAATTGCAGACTAAAAAATAAGGTTCAGATATTATTCAGTATATAGATATAAATATCATTTAATATACAGTTGGTTAATGTGTTTCGTATTAAATAAGTAGTTGTATTCGTCTGTTTAATTGCTTTTATATTAACTAGCAATTAGACAGATAGTGTGAAGCTAAAATATGTAAGGCTTCACGTTTGTTTGTAATAAACTCTGCATATAAATCAAAGAAATTTCGACAAATGCTCGCTGTTTTCTATTTAATTATATTTCAATCGCTGATAATAAGGCTTGATGCAATATCAAATGCTGAATGTTTCTGTAAAACTCTTTTAAACCACTTCAACTTATTTTCCATCACGGAGAGATTTTCATAGATAATTTGCCGTATTCCAGTGGGGAGAAAATTTAAAAATTGTTCTTGTACATATCCAGACAGAAAACTGAAGTTTCATAACTACAAGTTCGATTAAAACTGAGTGTCATGTATAAAAAAATATGCTTGGCTACAGTGTAGTAAATAGCCTAATGACCTAAAGCTGTTAAAATGAATTTTAATATATCTCACATAAATCGCCTGATACGAAGACTTTTTATAAATAATAGGATGTATACACATGTCGTAAGTGAAGAAACCCGGAAATACCTCAAGCAGACACCCTTACAAATGCACAAGTTCCATCTGCCTTTATTCAATAGTTTTTGGGAACAGATGTGACTTTTGAATGTATGCTTTATATACGCACATACATCGGGATGTTCGCTTAGGCATTTTTCGAAATTCCTCTCATGCGACACGTAAATGTGGTCTACACTCTACGAAGAAATCTTTGCGAAAGGCATACATTAGAAAATTGAAATAGCCTTACAGTTGCTCTCAGTTGATAGACTTTCCATAAAGCGAGAACATATGAATTTTATTTTAATAAAAATAAAAGCTTACTGATATTTATGTCATATATATAGGAATATTTGTTATCTTGGAAAATGCTAATAAGGACATAGGTTCTCATTGCACAAGAGTTATGGAAGGATTCTCAACCAATGAGAGACTGTCTTTTTACAAGGGACTGCGCACAAATGAAAAAACTTAAAGATACTCACACAATGAAAATGTTTAATATTGGGTTTGAAAGTTAAGGAGAAATAGTGTCAAATTCAAATACCAATGAAGTTGAATATTTTTTCAATACCATAATATTTATTATCACATGGGGATATTAAAAGCAATGACAGAAATATTATACGTAAATATATTGATAAAGAACGGATTAGACACCAAGCGAAAGAAACAAAATCAATTATTTTTGTGTCCTTACTGTTGTTGCAATTTAAAGCTAATATTTGTCTATGATACAAAAGTTTGAAAAAGAGGTTGAAATTTCAACTATGTTTTTTAACAAGATTTAAAAATTTAAAAAAAAACAATCTACAATTGCATTTAAAAATATCTAAATCTTTGCGAATAGAAAATTGTGAAGTTTAAGCGTTATGTAAATAACAATTATAAAAATTCAAAAGTCTGAAAACTTCATAAGTCAAAATATATTTTGATTTAAAAAAAATTTAAAGTACATATAGTTAAAAATTTTTGGAGTAGATTTCAAAACTTATCATACAATAATAATTTTAAAATTGGATATTTTTATATCTCTTTTGTTTTATACTATTTATTATAGTAGATTTTCGTGGTTTAAGAACATTAAATCATATATATTTGTGTCACCAGGTTAATTTGTTTGTTAAGGATATTCAGAATTCCATATGAAAATGGCTTAGAAAAAAAAATCATGAAGATAACTGTCAATATAAATGTAATGAAATCTATTATCTACGAAACTATTTATTGCCATTTCCTATTTTCTTGATAATAAGAAAGAGACTCAGCACTTTTTGAACATAAAATTAATTCCCGTGGATTTTATTGCCATCGTCTATGTAGCTATTCGTTATCTACAATACTTGGCCTCTCTAAATAGCAAAGAATTTCCTATACTTAACGTCTGAGAAAATTTACTATCTGTCTTGAAGACATAAAAATATTTTACGATTATGCAATATTATTGCAGATGTGAAATATTCTTGCAAAATATTTGAGTTAGCATAAAGAAAAATTTTTGAAATTTCTTTTTTATTTATTTGAAAAAATTGACTAGAAAGTGATGTCTAATTTTATTCTGTTAGAATGATTTTCTATTATCTGCATTAAGGAATTTTTTTCTAAAAAAATTAGTTTGATAAATATTATATCATCCAAAAGTTTCTTATAAATAAATTGATAAAAATTTTTTAACATACTTTTTTTTAGAAAATGCAATTTAAAATATTTTAATGTTTTAGATATAAAGAAATTAGCATTTAAAATATTAATAGCAAGTTTTAAACTTTATTAATTCTCCATTTTAAGTGCATATTTTATTAATTTATTATTTAGTATGTATGTAATATATAAATCTTCTATGCGTACGAATTACTTCTTTTATTCATCATTCCTGAATTTTATGCTCCATGTCATCTTTGATTCTTGAATATCTGATACGTTTAATAAAAATTGGAGTATAATATAAGCCTCATAAGTTTTATATTCAATCACTCTTAAAGTGTATATAGATAAAAAAATCCAATATATATTTATGACTAAATAATAGTGTGGAAAACATAATAATTTTACATGGACTATAATTTATATGCTGCTCTGTTATGTTTTTCTAGAAAATTCTTTCTTTCTTTCTTTAACAGTTTCTGTTAAAGTCGAACCTTGATTAATTATTCAATTAAACTAGATTTTCAGAAAATATTGCAAATGAAAGAGGTAAAACATATATTATTACTTTTATGGTAAATAATTTCTAACATTTTTGTAAATCAACTACTAATAAGGTATTTATAAATAAAAACTTTTCATAAGATAGGAAAAATAAGAATTTGTTTTGGATGCCCTATAATTTAGTCTCTTTAATGTATCGCAATCAAGTGGATTGTTTTCTTTCTTTTGTTTGAATGACATCCTGTTAATTTTGACTTTAATTACAAATGTACTGTATTTCAAAAAAATAGATTCATATATAGAAAAGATTTGATGCTGCACGATAGATCTTCGTTAATCTGATGGAAAAGCGGATCATAACTCTATGAATGCTGCGCTTACTTTTACATAATATAAAGGCTTTAATAAGAATTTGAAAAAAAAGAGTTTGGGAATCTATTGTAAAATAAATTCATATTTAATAAGCTGAATTGCTTGGAACATTATTTATCTGGTAAAATTATTTGACATGTTTTACGTCCTGTATTACTATTTGGAAAATGAGGTTGCTTCTAAAAAATAAAAGAAGAAAATATCTTAAAATTTTGATAAAAGAGTTTCCTTTATTGGATGCAAATAAAATTAATGTATGAATTCCATTTATAGTAAATATATCAAGTGAGCAATCTTACGAAGATAGAATTGATTTCACTCTACCTTTGAATTAATTTGTCATTATTTTTAACTGCCGTTTTAATTTAATTCCTATTTAAAATTAAAGCTGCATAAAAACCCAATTTGTCTTCTGATATAATTAATATAAATTGCTTGAATAGTTTTTAGACTCCATGATTTAAAAACGCAACCTATTTTCAATAAACAGGATCATTTTACATACATAATGATTTGAGAAAAGGTATTGGTACATTAAATCTTAGGAAGTACATGTTTTTTTAATTAATTGAGAAGGTATGTCAATTAAACCCACATTTTATTAACAAGTTTGATTTAGATCAAATCGTGATAGGAGATATCTCTTATAGAATTACTTTTAACTTTCGTTTGATTTGACTTTATTAATGATTAGGAATACTAAGTAATTTAATAACCTTCACCTATAAAGGGCATGAGAATTTGTCTCTTATGTTCTTCATTACTTTTATTCATTTTCAGAGATGTAGGTGTTTTGAATCACCTACACAGAATGGAAAATTTCAACTCCCGTGTTCTGATTTATTTCCCAATACAAAATAAAAGATTTTGATTCTTCGTTTTCCTTCCCTTTTGTAATTCATCTAAATAGAATACAAGATTATAATCCAGTGTTTTACAGTTTTAAATCATAAAAACAGATAAGATTTTATTTTTATTTCATTGTTTAGATTACCCTACAAAGAATATAAGATTGTTATTTTCACATTCTTCTGTCTGAAATCAGCCAATACTTTTACTCTTTTCACAAAATCCAGAAGAAAAAAATTAACTTTCAATCTGTATGATTTTACTTTGTTTTCGTTAAATAGAACCAGAATTTTCATTTAAAGTTATACAATTCATTAAAATACAGGGAATCATCTAAGTATTAATTAATTATACATTAAGCACTAATTTATTTATCTATAAAATAATAATAATTTCTCATATTTTTTAAAAAAATTATCATTTAAAGAACAACCATTTAATGCTCAAAACAGCAGACTAATTCATACACAGAAATTTATTAAAATTAAAGTATATCACTAAATAATTGGAAATTTCAATTTTACAAAACAAGATTATATTTTTTTTATCTTATAAAACCAAATTTAAATAATTAAAACAAGAATTTAAAATTATTAAAACAAGGACACTGATACTTTTAGTAATCAAATATAATATTAATTATATTGTTTTGAATGTCTAATTATACTATCGAATTACATACCTGCATATTTATAATTTCTTCAATAGACTAACAAATATTTTGAGAGCATTTATAAGAATTAAAAACCATTTTTCTGTTTCGTGTTTTTCTATAGATTCAGAATTTTCCTTCCCCGTTTCGTTTATTTCCCACCACAAATAATTAGTGAGTTTTCTAAACTGCTTATAATGTTAAAAATTCTGTACTGCAATATAAAAAGGCTTACATAATTTCTTATTTGGATATTTGTAGCTTGCTTATAATTTTTTGATTCATTAATTTTTATCTTTTTCCATAACAGTTTAAAAAATTACTTAAATTAAACATTTTTGGATTGATGAGACCTCTTCAAATCTAAAGATAAATACTAAGCAAAATATTTTTTACGAAATATTATTCTTTATAATTGTTTGCGTGAGCAAATGAAACTTGCACATTTTAATGCCGCCATATCCACATTCATTCTTTGATCAACTATTAAGTGTTTTTAAAGTGATCTAAACTTCTCTGATTTATTAAAATAACTCTAATTTTTAATAACCTTTTAAGAAGAATTAGAAGCTAATCATAATATAGATGGTCAGAAAATAACGTCCAAGGTATGGGTCTTCTCTGGTTTCAATCTCTAAATTGAAAGATTCAAATGGTGCTGCCATCTATGAGCCCAAATTCGTACTTCCACCTCCGTATGAGGGTTCTCTGTTCAAAAATGGAAGACGCTCTCTCTCTCTCTGACATAATTCGCCTAGTCTCGGACGGGCGGGCTTGGCGTTGCCAATTATCATCAGAAACAACAACAGAAAATTTAAATTTAAACTATAGGTCCGGATCTAAATATTTCCTTCTATGCCAAAAATTAATTCCTTCGATTAATTCCTTTGAATGTTTTTTTAAAAATACTTATACGGATAATTCGGGATTTTCCTCTTTGAAAAATCCCGAATTATCCGTATAAGTATTTTTAAAAAAACATTCAGCACTGAAATAATTTTCTGATTTACGAAATAGGCAAAAGCAAAACTAAAAAATATTACATTTATCTCGCTGCCAATTGAACATTCACAACAATTTATGCAAATTTTCAGATCCCTCCAAAGAAAATCCGAGAGTAATCTTAGAGATATTCAGTAAATTAAATATTGAGATCTTGTTGGAAGACAACAAGGGATAGGAAGCACACTTCACAGAAGATCACAAAGAGCGATACCAGACAAAGAAACATCAATCCTTCATTAAAACTCATTGGCGGCAGGGGAAAAAAAGCAGAAGTTACGGGGTTTTGTTATTAAAATTAAGGCTTTTATATTCAGAATTTGGAACAGAGGAAAAAAACATCTTCTTATCAGACAGATCTGTTCAAAAATAAGTCCGTCAGACTATAAGGTTTGAAGGTCAGTGTACCACAAATTACGTGACGTTACTACACCTCCCTCTTAGCCAAAGGCGTTGGCCAAATTTATTTGACCGCTCATTCTTCTCTGGAGAACCCCGACCCACCCGACTTCTGAAGAAGTCATGAATTGAATTACTTTGCTACAAAAAAGCATATTAAGATTATAAGTTCTTATGATTGGTATAAAAGCATTGTTTGATGCTATTTCATCTAGTGACCCATACCGAGAAAATAGAAACCCAAATAGTTGTGGAATGAATATAATTAATTCGTAGAGGATAATTTGTAAGCAAGGAAATCTATTTTCAGATTTTCTCATAGTTTCAATTTGAAATGAATTGTTTATTTATAGTTATGGTTTTATAACTTATTGGATGATACAAACGGATAGAGAAGAGTTTCTTTCCCACGAAATTAACTTTTAGTATCATCATTACGCAGTATAGAAAGAATATTCTTCCATTTTATTACTTTGTTTATGAATCACATCAAGAAGAAATATGCAAATATTTTTGGAATAAATAATGTCAGGATACTATATTTATAGTATCATTCTTGTGTTTCTAGAAGATTCTAGGTTATATGGATAGATAATTAGTCACTTTAACAGTTAAATTTGCTATATATTGTAAAATTATCTTTTTATTTTACATTAATCGAAACTTTTATGAGAGTTAAGTATAAATGAAATTTAATAGCTTAGTAATTCTTGTTTAAATAAAATTAGATGGAATAAAAGATAAATTTATTTTTATTCTATATATTGTGGATTTAAGAGATAATTTTTTAGGAACTTTGTATTATTATTAAATTTACAACATACGTTTTTAGACATATTTCCAAAAACTTCGACGCTGCATATTATATTATACATTGCAAGTAAATATTATAATAAAAGTGAACAATTTAAATTTATGTATTGATCTTAATATATTATATATTTATAGAATAATTTCTAAAATATTTTAATTACAAAGTATCAAATTTTAAATCTTAATGCTTTTTAGCTACTTCATTTACCTATTTCGTAGCAGTATATACAGAGCTCTGGCAATAGATAAATAGTATTTTTATTCAATTCACTACTAAAGTGTGGGTACAAGTAGAAGCTCTAATTAAGTTTATACTTTATATTTTTTGATAATATTATCAAAATTTCATAATTAAAGAAGAAAGACCTAATGCATAAAGCATTAGGTCTTTCTAGCATTAAGCTTTATATAGAAAAAAGTGGTTAAAAAGCAAACAATAGGGTTATGGAGCTTATGTGTTCAATACCGTAAGGGAAAAATACTTAATGAGACGTTAAAGATTTATTGAAGAATTTTTACATGCTATTTTATTTTTTTAAAAATGAAAATTATTTTTCTGCATAAAAATTAAATTGTAAACGTAAAATATAATACGTTCATAAATACTTAATTATAAATTATTTTTTACTCATCAAGAAATATGTATCGAAAATTAACAATATTCCAATTTTTGGAAAGGTAGTTTAGTAAAATTACTAAAAGCAAATATTGAAAAAAATCTCATTTTCTTCTAAAAGTCTAACTCACTGAGATTTCTAAATTATTGATGCAAACTTAACTACATAAATTAAAAGAAAAAAGTACAAAACCTTGTAATGTTTTCCCAACAAAATAATTGGAGTATTACTCTAAGAATAAGAATATTAAGTTAAGGAGCCAAATAACTCTAAATTAATTTTCTAAAACAGATTTCTATGCATTTCATTGATTCTATAGATTCTTAGGTTAAATGTAAGTAAATATTCAATTTTACATAGTGAAATTATTATCTTTCAATTTAATTTTAATAATATAATAAAGGAAATATACATAATAAAGGAAATATATAACAAAATATATATCCCTATATAGATATAAATAATAGAAAATCTGGTAAATTTCTATTCCTTTATTTTTTGCTTTATTTTATTAACCAACATTATTTCATTCATTAGTTTTTCAGACGAATTTTAATTCAATTTGATAAAATTTAAAGTTTAATGACTATTTAAAAAGTCGCATGAACTCAATTAAAAATAATTTCTTTCCCCTTAATTGGAATTTTTTCACAAGAATTTATTTCAATTATAGTGGTAATGACTCAAAAAAAGAAGTTCACGGACTTTGGAAAACTTTATCTAATTAGCTATTCAAAATCTCAGACAGAATTAGATTGTTCAAAAATAAGAAAAGTAATGTAACCAAAACAAATATTTTCATGTCACTTAACCAGCTCAGACAAATTTCAGAGTCATTGAAATATCTCTAACAATATAAAATTAATTCACAGATTCCTAAAAATCTTTCCTTGAATCCTTTTTTAACCGTTAAGGTCTGCTAAAAGTTAAAATTAAGTAAACTTAAATATTTCCAATGGCTGAATCAAGCTATAAAAATAAGATTTGTTTCCCACATGATTTATTTTTGTTATTTTTTCCCAAAACCCATGGATTTATAGGTTCAACATTGATTAGTTATAAATTTACCACAAAATAACATTAAACTCCTTGTGATTATCACAAAATCTTCTTCTTTTTTAAAAGATATTGAGATAGCTCGGTTATAAAATCATTTAAAATTCTCTGAGAGTTTGAAAAGCAGATTTTCACTTTTTCTCTCAACCCACAACAAATCCAGGAGGGGGTCAGTGATGCTTTGCTGTGCTGACCCATCAAAAGTGACCGATTTGCGAAGAAAAGTTGAAAACGAAAAAAGCTATCTGAATGGCATGTCGTCACAGCCGCTGCCGAAAGTGAATACATTCGTCATTGTTCGAGTCACTGTGTCGCATTTTTTATTTAATCTCGAGTACTATGTCGTTATTGGGTGGGGTCGTTGTGTCGAGAATCCTGTGGACATGTCGTCATCGCACGCACTGCCATGGAAAAAAAAAAGTTACCGCCCCAATTTCCTGACAGTAACACTGCCTATCTAGCAAAGAAACCATTGCAATTTTTTCACTATCGTTAAGATAGTAATGTGATGTACCAGCTGGTATGGAAGAACGATCTCTTTGTACTAAGAGGGTTTTTTGGAATTAGAATCAGAGGTACATAAAAATGGTACTTCTGAAACAGCGATTTCAATTAATGGTATACAAGGTAAGAAAGAAAAAAGTGTTGTTTATTGACAGCAAACCTGAGTTAGAAATTTTTTGTTGATGAGTTTAAACCTACTTCTGACTCATTCAAATTATTTGCAAATCATTTCTTTTGCAATACAATTGCATTCGTTTGTACTCTAGATAAAGAAATATAAAAACAATGTAATAGAGAATGAGGAAGTATTTTTCTTATACCAAACAGTCAAATAAATTATGCTTTATTGTTAAAATATTGATCTCGCAGTTGTGAACATTGATAATTATTCCATTCAAAGATATTTTCATTTTTAAATTTGCTTCACTTATTCACTTATTCACATATTATTAGAACAATTTATATCAGTAGTTATATTATTATATCTGATATAAATTATTACATTTATAAATAATTATTGAATTTACAGAGATATTTCTATTTTTACATTTGCTTTAATCATTCAAATATATATCGATTTATACGACGTCGGAACAATTTATATCAGAAATTATATTATAACTTAAATATGATTAACAATATAACACCGTAAATATGGCCTTTAATTATACATGTTTAAGGTAAATGTTTGTAAAATATTATCTAAGAATTGTTAAATTAAGTTGATCGCAACAAATTTACTTTCAAAAAAAAAAAAAAAGATCTTGGAAGATAGTTGCTATTTTTTTAAATAAATTATGTAATAAGTAATTGATTTGTGAAGAATTATTTATACTTATATTTCCAATAAGTATTTGGCATCGTTTCTTTGAGGCTTCAATACAATTGATCTATATTTTACATATTTAATTACCTCTTTGGAGAGATTTGTTTTTCTATTTTAGTTTAATTGTTAAACAACAGAATACGCCTACCATAAAATTACCATATTTCCTTTTTTATGGAATGCAATGAATGTATAATATTATTCATAGATAAAGGGTTTTTAAAGAAATGTCCAAAAGTGAAAAGATATTAAATTTGTATTCAGTTCTATACAAATTTAAGAAAATAAATAATATACAACAGGCTTAAAAAAGGAAGTTTATGTTATTAGTTTCGACACATATAAGAAACATGCACAGTAAATTTAAAGATTTTCAGTTTTAAACAGCATACTGTTTAAAATAGCAAAAGGACGACTTTAAGATTGAATTATAATCTTTCGGCTATTATGAGAAATGACATAAGTATATAAGTACAAAAATTATATAAGTACGCAATATTATGGGCTATGATTATTTTTAAAATATTATCTCAGAAAAAGTTTAACGAAATTTATTTGCAGAATTTGACAGGAATCCATTTAAACTTAATTTTTATCGAATAATAATTAATTTCTTTAATTTGCAAATAACAATATTATAAATAACAGTTTTGGGATGTTGTTTGTTGTATTATATTTCAGCAAAACTGAAATATCTTCAAAATTAGAACCTCGTTAAAAATGTAGGCCAATCTTCAGAGCACGTGAAGAACCGAACAGTTCCGGATTGTTTGATAACAGAAGGATTAACTTTTAGTTATCTATTTCGAGCATTTTGTGGCTGGAAGGTAAGAATGTTATAAGATAAGAAGTCCCTTCCTTCTTATACACCAACATTTATTAAGATTTTTGAGTTATCTATAGTATTCATTATTATTAAATCATTAAAAGATTTTATGAAATTATAATATATTTATATACACACGCATTTGTATATATATTTACATTTACATTCATTAAAGACTAAATCATATAACAATAGTAAACACAAAAAATAAAAATAAATTGAAAATTAATTCAAAACTTACAGCTAAAACAAAAAGAAACAAACAAACTAGGAATTTATGTAAATCAAAACAATCTGTGCATTGGTAATAGCACTTCTATAAAAACTCAACATACATTTTAATGCTATAAACGCAATGTATGCTTAAACTAATAACAGGGAAATCTTTGATAGTATGGTGAAATACGCTATTTTGTAAAAAAAAAATATAATTAAAAGAAAATAATTTCCATTGAAGAGTTCCTTATTTTATTCAATGTTAAATCCGTTCTTGGTAAATGAATTTTGAATGTAAAGTACGAATGAAAATATATCGATAGTTAGAATGCTTTTCGGATATAAATGAATTGTTGACATTAAGCCGTTTAGTATAATTTAGTTTGTGGAATTTGTTTTTTCAAAAAACAGTCCGTTAAATAATTGTTCTATTTGTATGTTTTATACGCTTGTTTTATTATGAATTGTTATTATTTCTTTTTATATATTATTTGTTTTGGATTCATATAAAGGTATTGTTTTGAATCTGTAGCTTTGTTTGACAGAAGAATTTAAATTTCCTGCAAAATAAATTTTTCGCAGATTTTTCTGATGAAATACTATTTTGAATGAGATCTTAATGGAAAGATATTTTTTAATTTTCATTTCTTTTTAACTTCATTCGACAAAAATAAATTAATTTTGTTCGAGATTTTATAACTTAATTTTGATGTATAACAATTAGATTGTTTTAGCGTTAAGATTATTTATCTGTGTACAATTTTTTCTTATTTTAAAATTCATACACGCAATTTAAAACTTGTACAGATCAACAAATAGCGATACATTTCTTAATTTACGTCATTCGAAACTTTGTTTAAAAATAAACCGCTAAGGACATCCGGAAAGCGGCAAGTCTCGATGACTATCTGTGCATTATGCATAACAAGCTAATTGCGTGCATTAACCATTCTATTCAACTTCTCAAGCGTTTTGCTAATTACCGGAGGAAAAATTAGCAAGTCAATCCAATCGGTGCTTGTGTCACTGAAGGTCTGTGGAAAGAAATAATAATAAAAACCAGGACAGTGCCCTTTTTTGCAAGCATGGACAAGGCAAGGGAATGGTAAAAAAAAACATAAACTTCCGATGGCGCCTTTGGCTTTTTATCATCGACGATCGAGATCGTCGAAGAGATAAAAGTCAATGAACCCCTCTAATTAAGGTGTGGATATCACCAATAATGATCAGTATCACGATTGAGCAGACACGATGTGGCTTACTGGTGTGTGAGGCATTTCAAGAAGAAATTTCGACTTTTAAAATAGTAATAAATGTCTCTGCGTGGCCCTATTTTAATAAGGAAATTTTCGAAGAATGTTACGAACTCGTGGGAATATCGTATCCTTTTGCATTTATTTACATCGTTAGCTGTTGAGTTTAAATATTTCAAGACTGCAAATATGTATATTAGATTAAAAAATATGCAGAATTTGCATTGCTACTATAGGTAAATTTTTAAAACTTCAAAATATTCTTGTACATTTCAGCTTTTGAAATATTTAAATCAATTACTGAGAATATAATTAAATATAAAAAAAGAAAACAAAATTCATTAAAATTCAAGATATTCTTAAAAATTTCCTTCCTGAAATAGAAGTACGCAGAGAAAATTGCTATTTTTTTTTAAAAGTTCAAATTTCTTCTTTAAATTCCTCAAATAATGATTAAAATAAGCAGTGCATCATTCAGCATTCAAAGCAATAGCAGGTTTTAAGGATTAGAGAAATAATTTGAAATGATTATTCTAGAAATTCTACAATACCATTGAGAATATATTTATCCCATTGATATTATTATAAGCAAATTAACTTTAAAATAGAAATTGAATAACTGTCATCTTAAAATTCCAAAACAATTAAATTTAAAATTCTATAGAGTTTTCTGCCTAATATAGCGTTTGATGATCAGTACGAATTTCATATGAAATCCTTTTGTTTCAACTATTCTTAATGTTGAGACAGAATTTTATGAATAGTTGAAATGAAAATACAATTTGGCAATTGAAGTTTTAGATTCCAGTAATGGAAGATAGAAAGATATTACCTTTACCACTTATATAGGTGACATTTTTTTTCTGTGCCCTACTGCCTAATTGCAGTTTCATGAGAATAAGAGGAGACAATTGTTTTCTTTTCGGGTTGTTGTTTGAATCACATTTTTCTTCGATTGTAAATGATCTCATTTAAAGGTTAACTTCAATTGAAAATAAATTATGGTGATGTATATAAAACGCTTTTGAAGTATCATTCTTAGAATTTCTTATATTTCGGTATATCCAAATTTTTTAAGCAATCAACTTCGTTAAAAGAAAAAGTTATGAATTGCACCACAAAATGTTGCATGCATTTATGAATATATATATATATACTACTCTTTCTTTAATGTACTAATTGATTCTGTATTGGTAACCCATTTATCCATTTAATTCAAATTAATATTAAAACTTTTAATATATATTAATGAAAAAACCAGTTCTGCGAAATCATAAAATTTGACATACATACATTCTATACATCATTCATTAAATTACAGAACAATTATATAAAGGGCCATAATTATATCTTTTAATGATTAAAAAAATCCTTTAATGTTAACTTACAAACTGTGTCACTACTTATATTTTTACTTTATATTCATCATTGAGAAGGAATAAGTCGTCAAGTCACGAAATGGCGAGGGAATAATTGTCGCCAAAAAAGAAAATCTGAAAAGCAAAATGGAAAATTGTCCCAAAAAACAAAGCATGAAGATAGGAACAAAAGACGAGAAGTAATTGTAAGATGTCCTAGGGATGTGAATGGGTTGCGGAACTAATAACTGCCAAATTGTTTTCTTATCGCCACCACATCTTGAAAGGGATTAACAACTGTTATCTGCCTTGCAGATTTTAGGGCAACATTGTTTATCTTTTTGTTTTTTAATATTTTGATAATAGCCTTGACTAGTTAAAATTGAAATAGAAGAATTATAAACTATTTGAAAATAGAAATACAAGAATTTGATTCATTTCTATTAACATGAAAACATGTTCAAACTTCGGTATATTATGTTCTTAAGTAAATAAAAATTTTCAAATTTGTTGAATTCAAAAAATTGATCTTAGCAGTTTTTGATCATAATTCTAAACTTTCTTCATTTTATATCTAAGTACTTGTTTAAAATCTCAAATACCAGGAAATTGTCGAAAATATCACCAAATTTGACATCAAGTCAATTCATTTTGTTCTAAGTGCATTTTTAATGAGATATAAAACAGAAAGTTGAGCATAAAATTAAAAATAAGTAGAGCAGTTTATTTGCAAAAATCATTAAATAAAAAAGTATTTTAAACTCCTTATTTTAACTTTAACAATTAAATAAAATTATTAAAATGAAATCTAAAAAAAAAAACATTATATCCCATTCGATAACTGTTAATTCTTTGCATTGACTATAAATAAATCTATGTATAATCAAAACAGGTTTATTGCAATCCTCCTACCAAGGTTTTCCTCAAATAAATATCTGTTAGTGGTAAATTTAACACTGCATGCCATTATTAGTTTGACTTCAAATCAAATTTCATATTTCGTTTATTGGAGAATTTTTTAGATGCCAGAATGCAGTCAATAATATTCCGTTCTAGTTACGAAGATTACAAATTTTTATTATTTTATTATATAAAAATAAAGAAATAAGTATTTGAACGCAACGCTATAAATTCAGTAATTAAAATGAATCTCCAAAATCGGAGACATTTTTATCTTACTATTTCAAATAAAATTTTTAAATCTATTGCTGGCAATATCTATTTCAGTTCTTTCTTTCTAAAAATAATTTTTCATACTGATTATTTCAAATTGATACAATTTAGATACTATTTAAAAAATAATTATTAATCAGTGTAAACTTCTAAATATTTGAAGTAGAATCATAATTCCATTTGTACATGTATTTAATAATGATTTTAAATATTATTAAGAGTGAGAAAATTGATGTAATTCGTTATTCCTTCTAGCATATAATAAATAAATAAGATTAAACATATAAAGAAAATAATAATTTGAAAATGCAGATTTACATGGTAATGTTACAGAATATATTTAAATTAACGATAATAACACATTATGTTTAACAAATACATAAAAATAATTTTATAAGTGATTAGATTATCAATGATTATATTTCAGACTGAAAACAATGAAATCCACAAATAATTTAAAATGGCAGTGATAATACATATGATGAGAAATTATATTAGACAAATTTTTTGAAAGTAAAATACTTAAACATCTGTGATTCTCTTACCTCTACGTTAGAACATGAAACTGACGAGAATGTATTTCTAGCTTATATCTTATAAGGCCGTTGGTTATCTTTTCTCAAGAAATAGATAAAAGTTTTTCGAAACCAATCTCAAAAGTAAGACACGCGTACGTTTTTTTTCGGATTATTAACAAAACCCATACCTCATAATTTATAAATTTGGGTTGTGTGGAGAAAATATGACACAAGAGTTCACGTAAAATTTCAACATTTCATGTCTTAACGGTTCCTGTTCTTATTTTAGAGTGCAATTACACTTTTATCTGCGAATCTTTCTATTGACCTTGAAATGAAAGGGTAGTAGAAAAAAAAGAAAAACAATCAATTTCTTAAGTGGTTGGGTGTGGAATGTAACTGACCGATAAAACGATTACGATTGGGTTATTGCTTCCTTTTCCTAGATATATATTCTCCACTTTAACAGAACAAAAAATCCTGTATTATGTTATCTTATCTGGTAATTAAATAAAAATATTACTTAGTTTTTGATAAACAGAATAAATTTATTTATTTTGATTATAAAAAATAATATCTTCATTAAAGGAATAAAATAATACTACATAAATAATAAAATTTGGCAAGAAGGCGGCATCGTTTATAAACAATAGGCAAATTTTATGGACTTAATGTTATCCCATTTAATGATTATTAAGTAATATATGATTCAAAAATATAGTCATGAAGAGTTTATATTTTAATTACATGAACTATTTTTCCAAATAGATACTGACATGTGTATCAAATATACACATACGTATATATATATATATATATATAAATAATGATAAAATAAGACATTAAAATTATTTAATTATTTTATTGAAAGTAAATTACATAAACATTTTGGTAACAGTTTAGAATTAAGAGATTAAATTAAAGACTCTTAATAGTTAACGATAATTTTCATTCAAAAAATACACAATTCAATATAACTCCATTGTAGAAGAATTATATTTTCATTATATTATAATGTTTAAAGCAATATAAAATGAAAATGAAGTCTATTATATTTACATAAAAAATCAGTTAGCAAATTTATCAGAAATTGAAGGATTTCATGCATTGTGGGTTCTACTTTTACAAATAAGTTATAAACGCATAAATTATAGTAAAAGTATTTGTTTTATTTTTTTATGTGTTGAGCATAAAAAAAATAAATAATTGTAATAATAAAGATAGTACGCTTTGCGAAAATTTTAAAACACTTAGTAAACAAATTAGAAAATGCTTGCAATAGTTTGATAAATCTTTACTGATTAGATTTCTGAAAAAAATTATTACTTCTCCTCTAGTTATGATGAAATGCATATAATTTGTCATCATTACATAATCCATATAATACACACTATGTATTAAAAATATGATTATTGTCTGACATTTTTAAGTTTTTAAATGGCGATAATTTACAAAAATAAGTAATTTTAATAGTGAAATATACCTTTGATTTATTGCTTCTCAACTTTGATTTTATGTTTGCTTATATTAAAATGCATGGAAAAGTGCAATGACAAGCATTTTTATAGCTTCAAAACCGCAATTGTTTGATGTCATTTCAAAATGATTGTATGTAAGCAAAAATGTAAATTAATGAATAAAACTTATCAACATGTACCCTAAGTAATTCTACAGCAAAAGGCAGAGAAATAGAACTATTAATTAAAATATATTACAAATTACAAATTAATAAAACTCCACCCTTAAAACACATGAAAAGAAAACTACATACCCCTTAGCTTTCACAACTTGCTCGGTTCGTAAGCAATTTTTTTCTTAGATGTTGACACAGCGATAGCGTTTGAGTCAAAAATAAAACTGTTGATTAATCCTTAAAATTTAAATGGAGCTATTGATTAAAATGGCACATGCAAATTATCTACTAAGGCACTTGACGTTGTGTACAAACACTTGTTCTAGCACTTGTCCTTTAAGTCAAGTCACAGAGATCGTAACCTCATTTCTTAGGGTTCCTTATTTTCCATTTCCCTTCAATGATGTCTGCATCCTTTTTACATTTTTGTTTTTCTCTGAGAACAAACGAGGGAAGTAAACTGTTGCTGGTAAAGTTTTGAATCTAATTGTACAATCGCCCTTGATCAAGGGATTCAATAAGTGAAGAATGGTTAAAACAGTGAAAATAATGATTGAATAAGTGAGGCGTATTGTGTGTGAACTTCAGAAAAAAAATCTAATTCCCATGCTATCATTTCAAGTTCTATTTCTGTTTTAATTAATGATCGACTTCGATATCTGATAGAGGAAATCGAAAAGAAAGGATAGAACAAGCAGAAAGAAGATAAGCAACAATGCTACATATATCGATGCAAAAAAAATCTTCTGAATACTTTGTCTCAAGAACAAATACGACCAGTTTTATAAATAATTTCTAATGTTTTTGGAAGCAGGTATTTATTGCTTTTTTAAATGTGAAAAAAATCATGTTGTAAAATTGCATTTATGTTCTAAGGAAAATTGAAACCAGAGTTCTATTTAATGGCACAAATAATTCAAATAATCTTTAAAATTTCCTCCTTTTCATTTAAAATATGTTATGTATTGGAATGTAACTTGTTCAGCAGATCAATGTCCATATATTATTTTATCTTCTGGGAATAGGAAAAGAATGATTAAAATTTGCAAGTATGCATTTTTAAATCACGCCATATAAGCATTTTTATCTACAATTCATGCAATTTAAATCTGAATATCAATTTTAAAGTTCTTAAGTGAAGTTAAAATATCTCGTCATTAAACGAAAATGGACACAAATTCAAAACATACTAGGTCAATTTTTGGCTGAGGTTTAAATAGATGCTTCAAATCATTTATACAGAATTCAACAAACATTAAACAATGCAGTGAATAAACAACGAAATCGTGAGTGTCTCGATCGTAAATAAAAAGGGAAATTGGTCATGGCCTATAGGTTGAAAGTCATGAAAATTGCCTTCTGGGATGTTAAGATACCACTTTATTTTTAGAATACCACTTTTACTTTGGAACATCTTATACTTTTAGTAGGGAATTAACTCTATAGTTATGCATTTAAATGCACACATTTTGAATGCATTCTTTATTTATGATTGACAAAAAAAAATGGTTTTTGTTGAGGAAAATCTAGGAAAAGAACTTTTTACAAAAACTTTCGATTTGTATAACGATAAGATAGAAACATTTTGATATGTATAAATAACATTTCCCTCGTAAATCCTTTATATTCGTTAATGGTGGCTGAGACACGTAAAATATGTCGTGGTTTAAATGTCCTTCAAGTGAAATTAGGTAAAATGTTACCTTTGAGTGGTGACAGGGCAAGTCTGGAGGTATTATGCTTGGTCCCTACTCTGCAGTTTAAAGAATCCAATTGCTCAGTTAAATGATTTACAGGTTTGAAGCAAAATTGAACTTCAACAATTGGTGCCTCACAAACTTTGACATTTTAAAGCAGCTTCTCACACCTTTTATCATGACTACCAGGCGTTCATGGATTTGATCTAGATATTCCTATTGACCCCCCATGTTGCACATCTTCATTCGTTCTAAAGGGGGTTCACTGTAAATGCTTAAGCTTCATGGCCATTTGATTAGCTTACACTTCCTGTTACACTATTTAGAAAATGAATCGTATCACGGAGTCTAACAATTTTTTGATGTGCCCGTGTATTAACTGATCCAGTAAAAAACATTTTCTATGAATGAGCTGGCATACTTCAGCTTGGATGTTAAGAATATTTTAGGCGTAATTTTCACAGAATGATTGATATTCCAAATGGCCTCAAAACGTGACAAAGAAGATTTTTGGATTTTTCGTTCGAAATTTTCATTGTGGGACCATATTAAAAACTAATTGGTGAATACTCACTGAAAAAAGTAGAAATCTAGTATCCTGAATCACTGTTACTACCATGATATTCGAAAAATGTCTGCTATCATCGTAAATACACGTGAAATTTCGCTCAGCAGATGAAAAGGTGACTACATCAGCCGGATGTTCTAGTGAGGAATTTGAGGATGTATATCAGTTACATTCCTCTGAAGAATAACACTCTTCCTCTGATTTTTTTATCTGAAATTTCTTATCTCATTCTAGCATTAAGCGTGACAGTGAAATATATTTAAATCCTAGCCGCAGGCATTATGACTATACATAAACTGTTATTCGTACAATTGCATTCTATCACTCCATAAAATTTCGCTTTTTTTTTCCAGATTCACCCTGTTAATGAATATTTTGTATTATGAAAATTATAAATATATAGTATGTCTACGAATATGTATATAATAAAAGCAAGTTATTAAGAAAATGTATACACATTTTGGTGTATTAAATTTAAAATTTAAGAGAATCCATTTATTTATAATAAATTTTGTTGATATCTTTCTCAAAATATTGAATACTGGTTTAATAAGTGAATCAGAAATTAAGAATGCTTATTTCAAATCTAGTTGACCAATTATTAATTTTACGGTATTTTAATAAGAATCATAAAAAAATTAAGATTTATATAATATATATAAAATTCAAATATATGTTCTCGACAAATCTTTTACCTTGTGAATAATTTTATGCATTGAATAATACACAATTTGATGTATTTAGAAAAGTTATCTTAGTTATTTGTTATTTTTTTCTCTTGTAAGCATTCATAATATGCTCTCTTTTTAACCTTTCAGATCACAGATACATTTGGATATGTTTCGATAGTTATGAGGATTTATACATTTTAAATAATAAAGGCTGCATCAAAAGAATTATTTTAAGTAACCAAAAATGACAAGCATCATTGAACAAAGCACCATTCTGTTAAGAGTCGTAGAACTTAGCATAAATTTAGATGGATAAAATACAGAATGTATTTTAGAAATTGAATAATTTTTTCTTAGGTTAAGGTCAGAAAGCGTAAAAAGTCAACCGCTGACATTGAATAATCTTAACAACAAGGTACTTCGTTTAAAAAAATTATAACAATATCAAAAAAAGTTAAATAATTTAATACTACGCAGATAAAATTCAAACATCAGTTTTCCAGCGTACACGTTTTAAATTATAATTTCAAATTCGAATGTCTAGACAAGTTATCTTAATATTTCGAAAAAAAAATTATGAATGTTAAATACATTCTTTCTATGGATTGGCCTAAAATACTCTGAAACTCTTATTGGCATCTTATTATATTTCTGATTATTCCTTCTCTCGGTTAATCTCGTTACCTGTACTTTGAAGTAAAATGGAATATTGATTGAAAATTTTGTTTACTTGGTTGTTACTTTTATACTTTTTTTTAAATTTAAGTATAGTCTGTAATAATAATTTCCCTCTGAAATGGCCTTTAGAAAAAGTTAAACAACTAAAGAAATGTGTCAGGTTTATTATATTTCAAAACTTTTTTTCAAGAACTTCATTTAAAATTTAGCACATTTTATGAAGCTTTATGTAAGGTTCTTCTTGAATTTTGAAAATTTAAAAAGTTTTTAGGTTACTTATGTAGAGTTACTAATCTATCATAAGTATGTATTTTAATTAAATTGTAATCGTCTTTACATTAATATCCCCATGAGAAAACCTTACAAAAGAAGTTTGGTTTAAGAATCAGAAATATATTGTTCACATTTAAATTACATCACAATAATATTACTTGAATTTGTCACAAACATTGTTTACTTCTAAAGTATGCATTTATATAAATACTCTCTCTGTGACTTTAATTTAATTTTTCTAAATTAAATTATAATGTATAAAAATTTAAAATATCTAAAAACAACCAACCTAAAAAGAATAATTTTAACCTAAATATCAATTGCAGTCTTAAGATCAATCAAATATAAGAGATTCTTAAAAGAATAATTTTTAAGGATCTCTTATATTTGAAATTTTTCCTTAATACTCGTTAATTTGAAATGTTTAATAAACGCAAAGTATTACTTGAGTTTTGATAATAGCATTACATTAAAAATCTACTATCATATTGCCTTCCTAAAATATATTTCATAGATAATTGGCCAACTCCTGTATCGCAAGGGAGGAAACATAGAATACTTTCAAGCACCCACAGTATAAACCGTGCTTATGAAATGTTGAAGCATAATACAATTGCTATACGAAACTATAGAAGACTGGGTTGACTTCAAGATGCTTCATTTCAAAACATTTCGTCCAATCACTAGGCTTGGTAAGCCCAAATTTATTGCATTTTAAAATGATAATGTTTTTTTTTTTAACTAAAGGGACAATTTCAAATGATTCTCTAATTATTTTACGTTTTTTTGTGATAGTAAAACCTTGCATGTATATCAATATCTATCTACATATTGAATTTTCTTTATGTTGCATTATTGTTTATGTTAATAATATTTTATAAAAATATTCGGAAATGCTGCGCTTATAAATTTATATAAAGAAAAATAAATCTATTAAATCTATTACTATTGTTACACTGGGATTTCCTCATATAGCACTACTGCTTATAAAATAAGAGATAGCAATAATAATTTTTATGAAAATGTTCCTATATTTTTAAGAAAGTTACGCTTATTAAATTACCTAAATACTATTAATGCAATTTTGTTTCTATAATAATACTGAAGCATACAATTCTGCAATTTCTACAGGCAACCTTGAACAAATTTTACAAAACCCAAAATCCTTGAACACGCACTGCATAAGAAAATTATTTAATACCCGTCTATAGCCGAATTATTGAATCCTTTTCAAATGTATTTCCTGCAATTATTGATTCAATGAAATGCCTCTGAGTTTATAAGCCTTCTATTGACTCTGAGTCATTTTTGAGTAAAAATTTCCTTCTTTCGAGGAAAAGTATTGCTTTTTTGTGCAATAAATGTACAGTTAATGTAAAAGATCGCTCAGAACTTATGTCACGGTTACAAATAAAGGGCGTCGGCTTTTTAAACCTTCTTATATGTTGTCAAATAAGTTTAAGAAGGCCTTGCTTAAAATCATTCCAATTAAAAATTTTAAATTCATAGAAAATTAAAATATAAATGAATTTAGAAGAGCTTTTTATTTAAAATCCTTATATTAACAACAAATAATAGTGATAGTGCTTGCAATTATATAAATAATTTGTTTTGGTAGCTACAATTTTTATTATTAAAATTAAAATAATAATTCAAATAAAATAGGGGTTTTTATTTGCATTGTTATTTTAATCAAACTACTTAACAATATTGAAAAAATATAAATTTAATTATAGTTAACACCTTTCAAGATAAATATTTGGGAATTTTTCTGGTTTTCTTCTTTGCAGCAACTAAATATATAAAGACGCAATGTCTAAGTAAACTCTTTCTAAAACTTAATATATTTCTTTTTATAATACAATTAATAAATAATTTCTAGATTTTATCAATATTTTATTGAGTTTATCAAACTAATTGCCATAAATTTTTTAAATATTATTGAGTTATCTCTTTTTTCCTTTGATTTGGAAATGCCTCACTTTATTTTATTTTTTTTTCAGCAAAATAATAATGTTTCATATTAGAGAAGCAAATTTTGTTCCTTTCATGCAAAAGGACATTTCTGAGGAAACGAGATGGAAACAATATTTCAAAAATTAAAATCAAATCAAAAATGAAAGTAAGATATATTTTTCTGAAAATGAAAGAAGAAAATTTGCTGTTCCTGAGATAATGAACAAATCTAAAAGGACTTCAACGAATCAGATAGTTAATAAAAATGTTTGCAAATGAACAAAGAAATGTTTTCAGGTTTATTATTTTTTTAATCCTTCTTGTTTGTCTCATAGTGGTCTTGTCGTAGGACTGAGCTCTTCGATGTGGAAGGTTTAGGGTTCAAATCCCAGTCAGTTTTGAACAAAATATAAACGTTAGGTTTTTTACTTTATGAATGCTTATATGCCAGAGTGAGTGCTTGAAAGTTTTCGTGAATTTTTCCTTTGCTATACGTGAGTACTGCCAGAGCTATTAATGTAAGTTTCTACTGGATGATTACAAGCAATGGATAGAAAATACAACCGGTTTAATTAATAAGCTCTTTGTGGTACGATGTCAAAGTACAATTCTTTTCTTACTTTTTGCTTTGCTTATCTATTTGGAACACATTGAATTTAATCTTTGTAATATCAATATACAACTTATTTAATATTTGTAAAAGAGTTTGTAAAAATTTAAAATCAGGGACTTTGGTTATAAAAAATTACATTAACGAAAATATAAGAAGAAATTATTGTAAATTCAGCTTCTATTAATAATTTTAGTTTTATATCACAAATTTTTATCAAATAATAATAAATTGTTTTTTACCGTTTAAAAATAATTTTTCAGAGAAAAAAATCTTAATTAGAAAAAATAAATATATTTTGCATTGATCTCAATTATATAAATTATAATGATTGTTATAAATTAGTTAAATTAACAATTTTCCAGAAAATAGAAAAATTATTCCGATATTGCAAATAATAATTTGCATTAACATTGATAAAGCTAAGCTCTGTCAGTTTTGGAATGGTTTTGAAAGAAGATGTGAGATTTAAAGCCACAATTTCAATATGATACAATGCATTTCAAGTGAATACTGCAAAAAATGTTAAGAAACCTTACATTGAGAATTATAGTAAAAATATTGTTAGCATAAAATTATTATATTTTCATTCTAAAGTAATAATAAATTCATATATTAACTGTTCATTGAAATCACTTAAAAGTTCTTAGCATTTTTTTAAGTTCTTGTTAATAATTTATTAGATTAAAATAGTTTTCTAAATTTGTTATTTTTAACTAAGTTCTTATAATACATAATATTTTTATTTGTTTGATTTTATTAAAGGCAATAATACTTTCTACTGAAATCAATAAAGTATCGAAAAATGAAGATAAGGATGTGTCAAAATAATTTCAGAATAACTAATTTTTCCTCATTAAGCAAAATCCTCAGAATGTATGAATGTTTTCTAATTTTATTATTCAATTATAAGCAAAATTTTATTGAGCGTGACAAAAAGAACAAAATATCTCATCCTACTATAAGAATAGTATCATCAACAATAAAAAAAACATTAGTTTTTTTTTCCAGACAAAAGACTTTTGATATTTTTTAGTTGTCATATATACTGCGCTTGTAAACTATCAGAGATTCGTAGCGAAGAAATGAAATATTTATGCAGATTCATGTCAAAACAACTTGTACTATTTACGTCAGAAAAATAGATGTTTCATATTATGACGATGAACTAAAAGGAAATATCAAGGACAATGTGATACCGAATTGCTTTAGAAATTATTCCAGAGAAAAAAAAATTCAGATAACAAAATAGTTATAGAATTTTTAATAAAATATATGAATAATATGAAGTAATATGGAATTAACATGTTATTTTGTTATTATAATGAAATAAAAAGGTAAATATAAAATGCTTATTTTATAAATAAAATGATAAAAAAGGGTAATTTATATAAAATAGAAAATGTGAAATATTTTAATCATAATAAATACTATTTTTTTAGTTTAACTGTAAACTGCTTTAGAAACAGATAAGTACAACTGTTTTAATTTAAAAAATAATTTAAATAAGTTTTTGATTATGTTTCTTGAATCCAATCCTTTAAATTACAATTGTGAGAATAAGTTCGTGATAAATGTTCTTATAATATTAAAATCAGTTTTAATAAAAGCTATATAAAATCACTTTCGGTGAAGGATCTAATATTAGTTTGGGGCAAAAGTAATCCATTATTTTTTCGGTAGACGTCTCGTGAGGTCTCGTTAGTAATCGATATCTCGTGAGGTATCAATCAAACAATTTCAGATTTATGCTCGTGGATAGGTGACATCTGACACTAAAATATCCTCTTGCGGTTTTTTGTTTGATTAATTCAGTTACGAGTACAAGGTTTTAAAAATGGAAGACAACAAACAGAAAATTCGATACATTTTCGTTTTTCTCTTGTAACGTCGAAAAAGATAGCCGGGTGGCTGAAATTGTGAAAGGTGTTTATCATCCTATATGAGACTGTAACAACCAGTTACGTACAACTTTTGTTTCGTCGATTCCGTTCGGGTATTTTTGATGTTAGAGATGCACCTCGCATGTGGATACAGCATCCTCGAAAATGTCTATAAAATATCAAAAATGATCGAAGTTAACCGCATGTCAGCAGTCGTAACGCGCAAGACCTAAAAATCTACATGAAAGCTGTTTTAAACCTTTTTACAAAGTGAATCCAAAAGAAGTTACATAAAATTCACGTAAAAATTATGGATTTCTTTTTCCCCAACCTTTTCCTTTCCTTTTGCTATAAAAAATTAAGACTTAAAATATTTAATAATAATTTCAAGCAAATTTAAATTTATTAATTTAAGAACTTTCCTCCATCAAAATTATATTTAAAAGTTACAATCTCAGTTACAAGTATAATTTGAAACAGTAATAATGTGAACAATTGCTAAAATTTTAAAACATAATATAAATTCTACTTTGAAATGAGAACATGTTTTTATGAATAATAATTTAAAACAATATGAAAAAGAGAGTGAGAGAGAATTTGCATTTGGAATGTATCGATTTAAAATTTAATTTAAATAAGTATACCGAAACATTTTCACAAAATTAAAAGCATTGAAACAATTTTTTTTTAAAAAAAAACTTATTTATATTGTATAGAAAGATGCTTCTTATTTTGGAAAACATCTATACCTGATGAAATAATTTCCAAGTTTATATTTAGATTTAGTAAAACTAATTTAGATTCTCAGATTTCAAACTCTTTTATTAGAAACCGAGCATTTAATTTTTTTGATAGCATTGATGTAAATATTTAAACATATTAAAAAGTACTTCCAATATAAAAAATTAAAAATCATCACTTATTAAAATTTTTTCTTATAAAAACGTATTTCTTGTAGAGTGTTTTCTTCGAGCATAGTAGTCCCACATCGAATACTTTAAAAGATTAATCTTAAATTTTTTTAAAGTGATGGAATATTCAAAATAGAAGATTATTATTAAAATCTATGAATTTCCATCCTTATATTTGTGACTGTAGTCAATAAATTAGATTAAATTCACCAAATTAACTTTTAAGATTAAATTTGAAGTGAAATAGTTGGCATTTTTAAGAAACACACATGTTTTTTACTTTTTTTTAGGATAAAGAATGAGCTTTTGTTGTCGAAACACAAAAAATAAAAAGAAGAGTTAACTGAAATCGTTTGCAAAGAGCTTTCTATTTTGCATTTTGTCTCTATTTTTTGTTCAACTTTGAAAGCTAAAAAAGAGAATATAATAGAAAAAACGGCACAAAATACCCTTCAAGGCAATCTGAGTTAAAATAACGTGAATTGCGCAAAAAATAATCACAATAAAATGTCCAATCATCACAGACGATCGTGAGTACGCATGTTTTTTTGTTTTTTTTTAGAAAAAAACCTTGCATCTGGCAACGACGCATTTTGTCATGGCCGCTAAAAACAGTGATTTTTACTTATTCCATTTTCTTTTCGTGCATTTAAAGAAGTAAATGTGGATCTCCAGGAAATGCTGCAGAACAACACGAAAAAAAACTAAGAATTGAAATGAGCCTTAAGAATACACAATTTTCTCATTGTATTTCTGATAGTTCTTGTTCCTAATCTTAGTCAGCCAAAAGTCAAAGAAGAGCGCGTTCTTCTGAATAACCTAATAAATGTCGAAGAATTCTATATGTTTGAAAATGATAGCTTTGTGACACAAGCATTCGTATAAATATGCTAATTTTCAATGTTACATCACGTTTAGAGAATTTCAGAGTCAAATTCAGACAAATTTATATCTTATCAAACACCTTTTTTATGCTTTCATCATAAACTCGCATTCGAGTAGATACATATAAATGTTGTATATTCATATTCTTGTATATGTTACTTCTAGTAAATGAATTATTCTTTTTTTCTTATAATGCCGATCTTAAACAATAAGAAGACAGAACTTCATTGGCATTAACATAAATTAACACAGTTAGAATGAAAGTTTCAAAAATCGAACTTAGCAATTGTTCAACTGATAAATTGCATTTTTTCTCTGGTGCTGTGATAAATGCAAACGTGTTTTCAAAATGTATTCCCCTGCAACTCTTGAATATTGTTCAAAGCCAAAAAAAGAATTTCCTTAGAAAACAAAAACCGTGGATACTAAAACTGTTTTAAATAGCTTTCAGCTGTTAAAATATTCATTGAGCCATGTCGAATAGTATTTTTCAAAATGAAATTGGGAAATAGCAAACATTTAAGATATTTTATGTACCTAGATATTTACATTATTGAGAAAAACTTTTTACCTTTTAACCTGAAACGAAAAAAGACAGATACACCGTCAGCAAAAACTTCAATAAATGTTTTTGAAGATGCAGAATCTCTCTGACTATATCTTGTTGCTCAACTGATTGAATTTCTTCATTTTATGGTTTTAAATTATGTTATTTTTAGCTTCTTATCTATAATGGTTAGTGTTGTATCTTAAATATTTTCAAATATCTCATCTTTAAAATCTGAGAATAAGTTGAAAGTGAATCCATAAAGGAAATATTTATGAGGAGTTGAGTAATCACATTTGTTTGTACCATATAAATTACCATGTATAATTTGTCAGGGCTATATTTACAAAATTATAGCAACTGTAAAGCATAAGATATTTTACTATATCCTAGGTGAGATAACTAGATTATAATATAAACGCGGAAAAATATCTATTCCATGGTTACTACATTCAATAACATCATTTTTAATTTATTAAATTATTTTATCTTTTCTGTTAAAAGCAGATAAAAGAAAAAGTTTATAACAATATACCTGATTTGCCTGACACTTTTACATTAAATATATTCATTTTGAACAAGAAACAAATTTTTCACATTTTAGAAGTAGAAGTATGCAGGTACTCACCTAAAATAAAAAGAGAATAATGTTGTTAGGCACAAGCAACATAAGAATTTTAATTTTGTAATGTGCTAAACAAGATGTTAAAAATATCAAAGTGCTTTCATCATACAAAGATATATCATCCATAGAATTTAATTGATTATAAAAAATGAAATATATATATATATGCACTTTTTACAGACAAAAATGTATCTATATAAATATACACGCACAGGCGTGTGGAAAATTTTAAAGCAAATAAAAAATTTAAATTTTATTAATGATTACATAAAAAGAAACAACAGATAATATTGAAGCATTTAAAATAATAAGATTGTCTCACACATATATTGATACTAACAGATGTATCGTCATACGAATAAATCATTAGTTTTTAAATTTGAGATGAAAAATGTGTATTAAGGTAGAGCTAAACATACCGAATAATTTTTTACACATAAAATAAGGAAAATATATGTATTAATTAAAAAATTAAGTTATAGATATAAATTGATAAATGCAGATATTATAATATGGTTCAAACTCTTAAATTAAGATTTTTGTAAATTATACATGTACATAACATTAAAAAACAAAAATGTAACGAGCTCTTTCAAAATCTAAAACGTACTTTCGTCATTCCTTTTTTTCAATGAAGCATAAAACTTAGTAATTTAATTTTTTCAAGTTTTTCGATGACGATGATTTTGTTTTACTTGAATTGCTTTGTAAATACGTCTACGATATTATTTAACTCATTTCATCATTTAAAAGCAAAAATTTTCAAAATATTTTTCTCAACAATTCCGAATAATGTTAATGATTCCATCCAGTTTCCAGGAATAAATGAAATGTTTTTCAATCTCCGCTATAGTAAGAAAAAAAAAACAAATAAAAGAATTTAGGAAAAAAATGTCGAATGAAAAAAAATTATTTAGAACTGGTTTTCTTAAATTTCTCTTTACTTTTAGCTCTCATCACCTTGAGGCTTTTCACAAAGAGCCACATGTTCCGAGGAACGCACCTGAAAACAATGGCAGCCATCTAAGAATGCAACCTCTCCTCACTGGGATTAAGTTTTTTTTTTTACCTTTCTTTGTTTGGTTTTCGAATAAAGAAGTGGGACGTTAAGAGTGGAGAATTTTTCTAGTCTGAAGAGCCTATTACAAAAAAAGAAAGGGTTAAGAGATCTTCGTCAGCAAAACAAGGCCAAGGTTATGAGCTAATAACTCAAATGTACGATTCATTTGAGAATTTTGACTGGGCTATTTGAAGCAGTTCCTTATGTTTAGACCGAACAGGTGATATTTCATCCTGGTTTACAATTTCGCTCAGAAATAAGTTAGGGATACGATATGTTATTAAACTTGAGCTTCAGTATTTTTAATTAAATTCATCATAGATAAAATAGGCATTCTATCTTAAATGGTGATACAGAAAAGTTATAAAAAAGAAGATTGAATTGCAAGATTTTAATAATTTAAGACTAGGTATTCATGCAAATAAAATATAAAGTTTCTGACGTTTTGAGTTAATATTAGGATATACATGTAAATAAAATATTTTATTATTATTTAACAACGTCTGCAAAGGTTCCTTTGTTAGGGATAGAATATAATCTAGCATAAATATTGTATTCAGTTATTGCGGTAAATAATAATAAAAAGAATGCTCCTTGTCTATTTTCCACTTGAAACGTTTAAAAAATTTGGCCAATTATGTTAAACTGTTATTTTAAATAAGAAAGAAATTTTAACGCCAAAAGAAAATACATAAGATAAGTTTTTATACTTATGTTACACTTATATAACATAACGTGGTTGTTTCTTTCGTATAGTTGAGATCATGTGTATACGTCACTTTATTTTACTTATAAATGGTCTGTTAGTTAAGCAAATAATTGTTTTCACCAATAATGTTGAATAGACGATTTTGCCCACCAATCAAAAACAAGTAAATTTGTCAGTGGAATTAGCTTTTCAGTGAGTAGTTGGCATGAAAATTTTTGCCAATATCTTAGTGGGGTTGATTATTTTATATATTATTGGAGATTTGTGTCTCTCTTGATAACCCTATTAAATGTAAATACTTATTAATCATTAAGTAAAAATAAATTTATTTCATGTAGCATGTAAAGCACATTAAATATTAATATTTGATTGTTTATGCAAGCAATAAATAAATCATAACATCCATTTTATGACTAGTTTAAATCGGCAAGGACGATTTAAGCATCTATTTTTCTTTAAATATTTCTAACTTTTATCAATAATATAAGTGCTATTCCCTAAAGTAAAGAATATAAAAACATTATATTACAGAAAAATATGAAAGTTTTAATAAAATATATATCCTAAGAATGTGTTTTTCAAAATTATTTAGAACGGCAAAAAAATCAAGGTGTAAAAAATCAAAATAAATGTAATTAACAGAAAAATGTACAAAAGTATTTTAAATAATTAATTTGTAATATTTTATGCTTATCAACAAGTTCCATGATAAAAACCACAAATATAAGTATTTTATAATTAAACCAGGTAATTTCTAATTTCTTTTCGAATCTAAAGCTGGATTTTAAAATTTTTCTCCTGTAAAATTTTGAATCATTTATATAGGAGAAAATAACAATTGAAATGTTAACTAATTAACTAACGAATATAAATACTTTAATTTGATACAGTTGATTATCTCTAAAAATTCTTTTAAAGAAAGTTATTTATACTTTTTATTTAAAAAATTGTTTTTTGAAAGAAAATTTTTTGGAAAATTCCTAACTAGATATTTATAAAATATTATTTATTTGATAACAACACGCTAATAAATTTTCCCATTATTTTATCTAATGTAATAGTAAGTTTTTCCGATAATTTCATCAATTTTTTTGGACATGCATAACACTTGCATAATATATTCATCAGATTTCATATTTATCAACAAGTTTTAGGATAAACTAAATGAATTAAATTAATTAATTTAAAATAAAAATAGCGAGAAATGCACTTTAAGCAAAATTTCTTTAATAAGTATTTTAAAATTCTTTTCAATCGAATGAATGAAATCAATACTTTTTCCTGATTTATTTTACAAAATTAAGCTTTTAATTTCCTATACTTTGAAAAGCATATATTTACTTTTTGGATTAAAAAATTAAAATTATTTTACTATTAAATTTTTTTAGAAATTTTTAACTATGCATGTTATTAAGAATGCTATGCATATTATTTTTCTAGTAATTTCTACCTTTCATCTCTAGAAGGAGCGGAAGTGACATAGTGGGGGTATCCAGTGGGTGTGCCATCGTTGCTCAGAAACTAGTTGGGCGTTCGTAATTTAGAAGTAAGTACCAACAAAAGACTTGGTCTGCTACCCCCAGAGGCATCAGTTCACAAGGATGACATTTTGACCATGACTTATTTAACGTTCTCATAGGCACTATTAGTGAACGCGATGTACCTTCGGTTAGGTCCAATTCAAGCTCCCCATCTTCTGATAACAAGATCGAATGCTCTAACCAACCAATCCTCCGCGGCCTTATGCGTTTAAAAGAGGAAAATTTACTAGATTTATTTGAAAAAATGACTTATTTTAAATCATCCTGTAATGAGATAGTAATATTTAACTTGAGAATGCAAATGTTCTCATTTTAAAAATGTATCCATTTTGTGTACAATAAACTACAGCAAAGTTAGTTATTGATATATTTGATTGGTTTGAGTTATATATAATGAAATAATATGACTTCTACAGATTGTTTTGAAATAATTGCTATCTTCTTTTGATCCCTCTACATTTGCAAGGAAAATAAATTTTAGGTAATCTATGTTGCATTGACGTTTTAAAATTCACGTTACAATCACGTTGCCTTGACGTTTTAAAAACTCAATTGCTTATAATTAGAGATACACTTCTCATACTATGACCATAAATTATTTTCACCAATGACTTGAAAGAGTATTTTACTAAAAAGAGACAACCCGGAGACTCTATTAAATGAGCCATAGAATGACTAAATGGGTATGCTAGAAGTCAATCCCCGTATCGCAAACTTTAGTCAACAGGAATTTGCGTGACAAACTGTGCTACGTGATCTCATGTTAACAAATTTTAGTTTTTAGTTACAAATAAGTAAACTGCATAAAAGTGCATTACATTCTTAAAAAAGCTCTAATGCCTAAACAAAACACATTATATGATACTTAATGATCATCAATTTTTTAAAAATGGAAGCCTAAATTAAACAATAGCTTACAATAGCCATTAATATACAACTATTCAAGCACAGAATAGGCTGGCTAATCTATTTTCGTAAAATAAAATTTAATCAAAAGCATCTCTAGTTTTTAAATCATTAAACATGAATCATAAAATTTGATAATCAAATATGTACTTTCATAAAAATTTTGTGAAAGAAATGTGAAGATTCTCAACATTTTGACACATAAATAGACAATAAATTCAATACCAAGCAATGAAAAGCTGAACAATATTTGTTTTAAAAGTATATGACATCACTTTTTATGTAATCATCTATGCTTAACATATTGTCTGAGCACTCAATAGCATGTGCGTCATACTTGGCATGATTTATAGCTTATGCATAGCCAGATAAATAAAGGTACTCACTTGCGACGATGTCGTACTTTTACTCCAGAATATTCGTAGCCTTTCACCAAATACTCAAAGCATATCGCCAAACTCACATATAGATTTCAAAAGGAGAAAATATACTCAAACAAAAAAGTAACTCTCTAATCGAAGATTCTTTACTCAGTGCAAATCCACGGTCAACAGATAGACTCAGTTTGCAGACGGTCGCCAATACAAGGTATAAAAACGCAGGAATCTGCACACAATGGGCTCATAAACTGAGCAAAAGAGGAAGATGGCATGAAATTTTCTTTTTTTTTTTTCTTGTGATTTGCGCGACATTTCTCTTTCGACAATGACATGCCGCCCGGGTAGACAGGAGAAGAGGATCGTGAAACCACGCCGCTTCTGAGAAAAAGTTATGGATCGCTATTATTTTAACCATAGGTCCTCTCATCACAAACGCAACAGAGTCGGGTCGTAAAATTTGGATTAACATTCTTCCGAAAAACACATCAATAGGGGGTCCAAACGGGTTTCTGGCAGATTTTCATAGACTGATCATATCCCAAAATGTGAATTTATTTTGTACAAGCGGCATTTCGGATGAAGAGTTTTAACATTTTAAATAAATTTAAATGTTTTTTTCCATTAAAATATTTACACAATTTGATGATTTTAGTTCTATACAGTTTATTTGATGGAAATAAATATATCCTGTAACTTTAATCAAATCTTTGGATGTAGATATTTTTGTTACATTATTGTTTAATTATGATAGATGTAACATAAACTGATTTCATTTATGTACTTTAAAGCTATGTAAATATGTGTAAAATAAAATTAATCATCCATCTGAATATAAGCAAAAATTATTTTGCAGAAACTTATTTACAAAGCAACAATACTTCAAATAATACACCTAAAAAGATTTCTAAAGCCTTATATAAAGTCAAAATTATAAACCTTAAAATGAAGAAAAATAAATTTCACAATGAAAATGAACATCTAAGAGATTAGTAGGAGAAAAAAACGATTTGGGTCAATATTTCAATAATTATATGAGAGTTAGTTTCTTCCAGATTTCACAGAACTGAAGACAATTATAAGAGAAGAAGATTGTTATATCTAAGGCACAGAAAAAGCATCATGCAGAAATAACTATTAAGTAAAGGCCTTTCTGAAATTTAAAGACAATTGTGATAAAATAAATTAGATCCATTAACAAAATTTGTAATTATCATTTCATAAGCTTTTGGAAAACAAAATAAATTTTTCTACTTTTACATGTTGTTTTCACTTGATTATTAGAATCAGAGATAATTCAACAAAATACTATCGAAATATGAGAATTAATTTATATACTGCAATTAAATGAATAAATTTTGATACCAGAACTTAAAATATAAGAGTTTAAATATTTGTCGTAAAGCTTCATCGATTTTAAATCTTGAAAAATATTTGGAAATTGTAGTCAAAAAATAATTTTATGGAAATCTTACAAAATTAAAAGTAAAGTATATATAAAAATCATATTCTAAATAATTAAACATGAATGAAATAAAAAGCAGCATTATATATTCACCACATTGAATAATTTGTTGAAAACTATTTCAAATATAACTATTTGTAAAAAATTAATGTGACTTTAAGTTAGGCTTTAAAAACCTTTATTACCGATAACCCATTTGTTAAAGAAACTGTTACCAATAACCTGTTATTGCATACCTTTGTTTGTAATGACCTTTATTAATGTTAATTGGGTCCTGTATTTAAGAAAAAGTTCATAAAATCAGGATCATCCTCATTCTAAGTCAAACAAATTTTTTAAATTAATGTACTAAATTTTTTTAATTGTCGATACTGAATCACTGAGAAAAGTATATTTTAAATTACTTTGATGTACAGGTATTGTTGCAGGAAAATTGTTTCAACATAAAATCGTAAAAATTTAAATTTTTCAATCAAAGTTTTTATAATATTTTATGAAAAAAATGATTAATATACTTAACATTTGATAACAAGTAACATTTATAGAATATTTATAACGCATTTATAAAATATTTAAGACTGAATAATGTATTATTTAAAGTTTAATAGACTATCTGAGAATTGGAATACAGAATTTTAGAATATATAAATTTCTTTATTTTTTATTCCTTTTATTCTTACACAAAAAGGTAAAATATTTATGTGATTCGAAAATGCTTTAAAATTTGAGCAAAAGTCATTATCATTATCACTTCAAAATTGATAAAGAAACTTGAAAATAGTGATTTGCAAGGAATAAAAATCATATTAAATTTTTACTTTAAATATTAATTATTTAATCTGTAAATATTATACTTTGCATTATATTATCATAACAATAACTTTTAATTAAATTACTTTTATTAAATATAAATTACTAATTTCAAATAATGATATAAAGATAACAAGGTGGCACAAAACAATGTTTTCTGGATAAGACAGCGGATGAGGATGAGTAAATTTGGCAACTTGAAAATTTTGGGGCATTGAAATTTTACAATCCTTTACATAAATATCGAAATATATATCTTTGGGTCAATAAGTCAAAATGCATCTTAAGAAAAATTGTGTAATATATGCCGATGTAAAACTTGCAGCCTACTTGATATTCATGGTGTGGTTGCTCAAGCAGTTTATGTATGCCAATCTCTAAAAACGTTCGTTTCCAGTAATTCAACTGATAAGCATATAATCTTCTACTTGAGATGGTGAGATACAGATCAAATGAAGGATGGTAAAGAGCGCTTCTTAGGATAAGTTTCGTTCTGCACTATTTGCAAATTGAATAAGTTAACCTACAGATTGAAGCTCAAAAATACAGTACACCTGTAATGTATTCATTTTCTGAGAGTCTCTAAATTTGAAATTAAATGGATATCAATATGTTAATTTTTTTATGATTAATATATAGAAAGTCTTGCAATGAGAGGCTATTGAATGACTTTGTCGTACAATGTTTGTATCAACACACAGTAATAGATTGACATAAAATTAATTAGAAAAATATATTGCGATAAGTTTCGTGTTTTTTTCTACTAATGCAAAGATAAATGCCTACTTTAGCTGTTCTAAATTATAGAAAATAAATACAAAGAACTAGTTAACCCTTATACTTATACTATATTACTAAGAAATTATAGTAATTGCTGATAACTGGCGTGATTTCTTAAGCAATGTATATCGCCAAACACAAAACTATAACGTGCAATGGAAAAATAAAATTAATTACAAGTTCATGAAAAATATTTTAAAATATTTACATATTTTGATATATATTATCAATAACCAGGTTAATTAGCAAAATAATTAAGTTAAAAATATCTTAAAATATTGGCAAAATTAAAAATAAATAAATTTATTTTCTTACATAGTTGTCAAGAAGGGAAAAAATCGTTGAAGGGAAATTACACTAGGACTTATTCTAGGAAATTTGTACTTTTAAGGACCTTGTAGTGAAAATACCATGCGATATTTATATAATTAGCATAAAATTATGTTAACTTTTAAATGCCAAATTTATTTTGACGAATTTAACTAGAAGTGCCTACTATCAAATAAATAAAGTAACTTTTCTTATCTTTTTCAATCTTCTCATCTTTTTTTTAAGTAAATTAATTTTTCTTATCTTCATTTAATTACAAAAATATCAGAAGAAGAATTAGCTATAATAAATATTAAAGTATGGATTTGTCCTTTTATTGTTTTTATCAAGTCGAAAGGTTTCAAAATTTATTTATTATCAAATTTAAAAATCATTTATGGCAAAGCAAAATTCTTCTTTTAAATAGAAACAATCAATGATTTTATAATCCAATAAAATTTTAGGTTTCTATATGCACTGAATATATTACATTTTCCACGATAATCTAATTCTGATGTAAGTTACGAGCTAAGACAAAAACAATAAAATCCTGATTTATGTATTTAATTTTATTTATTTTAAAGTATTTTATTAGGGTATTATCATTAATATTGCGCTTCATCTATGTTTTTATTTGCTTAAAAAAACAGCAATGATAGATAATAAAAAAACATCCATGTTATTTTTAATGGATAAAAATCTTATGAAAAAAGCAAACATGAAGAAAAATTTATCACCAAGATTCGTCGAAACGATTTAAAATAAATTTCCAAATAGCACATTCTTTCTTTAAAAATTTAATGTAAGAATTTATGTATATCAAATTAATCATTTCTATAGCAAAAAGTTCAATGACATATTACAGTCATGTTATGAGACATAAGGCTTATAGCTTATGATTCACTAATATCCACACATGTTTATTGAAAATGGAAATATAGTTCTACCTTGACAGGTGATAGGAAATATTTACATGTCTCACATACTATCAATTGAATTTAATGCAAGCAAAAATACATCTAACAGTTTTCCTTGATCGGAAGATACGATGTATCTTATAGGACACTGAACTTCAGAGAATCTTTAAAAATGTGCTTAATGCGCATAGAAATGTAAGAATAAATTTGCTATTTCAGTTCACGTTTAATAATCTGTGCAAGCAACGAGTTGAATCTCGTTAAATACATATTGATTTAATTATTCACATTTAGTTATTTGATGTCATTAAGTAAAATAAAAAAAAATTCTATTAATAAAATGGTGTACATTAAATTTAATTAGTTATTTTTCTTAAAATATGTCTCTATGAAATATTTGCAAACCAAAATTGTTACTTAAAAATTCTATAAATAAAATGCTGTACCTTAAATTAAGTCAGTTATTCTTTTTGAAAGGATTCTTATGAAATATTTGCAAAGATATTTTTTGACTTTTCTTAATTCTAAGCATTTAGTTTAAATTATTAAGTTGAGTCACTTAATTTAAAATGATTTTACTTAATTACTGTAGATTAAATGAATTACAAAAGATATTTTGCAACGAAAAATAATTGCAAAAAAAGATTTCGAAAAATTAAATGTTAGTCTTCTTCTAAGTGTATATTTTAATATTGCACACTAACTTAATAATATAATATTTTCCTTAAAAATTTAAATAAGTTTTTTAAGTTAAGTTAAGTTTAGTTAAGTTATATTTAAGTATAGTTAATTTATTAGTTAAGTTTTTTGTTTTACAGTACTTATTACTATTTGCTTATTTCAGTTAACTGATGCCACTAAATTAAAGTATTTTAATTTTGAATGATAACTAAATGATGAGGAGTATACTTGTGTTAATATAGTCATTCCTTTAAACTTACACACCTAATAAATATAAGACTTTATGCATGGAAAATATTTAGCTTTCTAAGAATGATGGTCTTTGGTGAATGCAATATCTTACATTATATTAACGTGCCTGTTGGGATTAATATATCAAGTGTTTAAATTATTATTCCCAATAGACAAGTTATACCAAATTATAATAAACAAGATTTAATTGGGAGGTTAATGTTAAAATGTTCTAAAGCTTACTTTTTCCAAAATTAAACATTTATCATTATTATAAAACATTATATTTGATAAATAAATGCAGAAATCTCATTTTTTAATTTAAAAGCATTTGAGATTTTAATCATTTGGCAAAAATTGAATACGAATAACACATTGTGCAGATTAAAATTTTAATCTCTAATATATCATTAAAAAAAAACATGTTTCCATTTAATGAACATAAATATCAGCTTTGATAAGTGGAGTTATCTTTTACTTAAATACATTTGATTGAAAAATAAAAAAAGTTGCACAGAAGATACTACTTGCTAGAACTACTTGCATAAAAAATATGTGAATATCAATCTAATATTTTGCACTGTCGCATAAGTAAACTATAACATTGAATTATTTACGCTAAATTCTCCCCAAAGCTTATAATTCAAACTTTTTTTTTATTTCCAAAGTATAATAATAGCTATGATTACCAGCAACAAGTTGACATCTAAGTAATTCATCTTATATTTTGGAAGCTTGTTACTATCAATTTCTTATCTGTATTCCATCACTGTTAAGTACATAAGAATTGAATGAGTCTGAATCACTCACACTTAAAGCATATCTTAAAGTATTTTAGAATAATCATTAAAAATTTATTAAACCTGAAAATGATATATGCCTTTGTAAGAAATACTCCTGCTGTATTATTTATTCCACCATTAGTTCCATCATATGTGGTTAAGAGTGTGACGAAGCAAACAAGACACTGAAATACCTTCTTCAGGCAAAGCTGAGTGATTTCGTAGTTACCAAACACCACAGTATAATTTCTTCCACTTTTGAATAGTCATAACTCATCCAAATATGAGAAAATTGAATTATAAAAAAAGTTCTTTTCAATTATCTTTAGCGACATGCCCTACTTCATTCCCTATCTCAAATCAATCTTCCATATTTGTTCCAGGAAAACGACAACATTTCTGAGAAAACGATGTTGCCTAAGCAGCATGTTTGGGAGCATGAAAATTATAGCTTTCAAACTTTTTGTGAGTCAATGTTTTAAGTACATTCACAATATTATTTTGTCAGTAATATCAAGGGAAATGTGTGCTCCGATGTTATAAATTGAGATTTTGAAACGACTTTTCTAAAGTTTAATGACTTTTTTTCAGAAAATTCTTATTAAGAAGAAATTTCTTGAATAAAAGAAGAATACAACTTTGCCTTTATCAGTAAAAACAAACGATAAAAATTTATGTAAAATAAAATAATGAACTTATTTCCATTTGAATTAATTTTGATGCAGTAATATTTTTTTGTAAAAGGTAAGGTATCTTGTTAGCTAAAAATAAAATCTATAATATTTAAGTACCAAATTTTTAATTGTAGAGAGGATTTTATGGTTTGAGAGACAAAAAAGAAATACAGAGGTGAAAACTTAAACTTTTGATATGGCATAAAGTTAATAGCTTGAAGTTAAAAGTTCTTATTTAATTTTTTTAAAAAAAATCTTATATTTGACGTCTATCTCTTTTGCCCCATCCGGTAAGACATTTCCTTCATGGTTGGCTACATTCATTTGTCACAAACATAGAAAAACGTAAGAAACTACCAAACAGCTTCCTAAAAGATGTGCATTCAGAAAATAGAGATGCAGATTTTTTAATCACCATAAATAGTGGGAGTTGAACTTAAAACCTACCACTCCGAAGATAGCAATCTTATAGCTGAACAAACACACAACGGTGAATTCTGACTTTTAAAGTTTTTATAAAAAACAAAACTGCAGTAAAACGCTAGATCATCTGATTTCTATAATGTACATAATTGAAGTTCCAAGCTAGGAAAACTTTTAAGATTTTTCTCTTTTTCTAAACGAGAGTATGACAGGCTTATTAACGTATCTTCTTGGAAGATAAATCATGATAAATGCCTAGATTCAGGATGTTTTGACGTTCTATGGATGTATTTTACCCACAAAGAATAATTCGACCAAAACGTAAGTTTAAAAAAGTATTCTGAAAAATTACATAGATATACGCACGAAATGATAGTTAATTCTATAAATTGTTGAACTGAAGGCCAGAGAACTTATTATTCAGACACCAAATATGCTTTTAGAATATTAATATGTTGCTGAGTTTCAAGGAATTAAATTAACTAAACACTTGAATTAAAAGGCAAAGCCATAATTTCCGTAAAAATTCAAGACTTATGTATAATTTATTAACTAAATATTATACAGGTAAATGATTTTGAATTATGAGAAGTTTTATAAATTATCAACACTGAAAATCTGATTTATATTTTTGAAATATATTATTCGTTCTTCTTAAAATCTTTCACATATTTATGCACTTCTAATTTAGTAAATAATAATCAACCTGAGCTTTTACTTAAAATTTAATATTCAAAAATGGAGATCATTTATTTGCAGAAATACAGTTGTGTATTTTTTATTAATGTTAAATTTGATTTATATGTTTAACTAAGCCTTAATTTTATTAGAATTTTCATAATAAAATACATACTTTCAATTTTTAATGAGAGATATTCTCAAAGCAGGTGATATGAATAGTAATTAAAATTTAGCTGTCTGAATTTTAAATCTAAAGATGGTATATTTTTAAGTTTTCAATTTGAAGAAAGATGATGAAAATAGGCATTTCGCAAGTTTATACTAATCGAAGTGGCAACAGTAACTCGGAAGTAACCACAACTTAATATTTTTTCACGAATGTGTCACTGGGATAGAATTCCCGTGGGTTTAAATTATTTCCTGTCTCGTTGTTTTCCGGCACGTGGAACGCAGAAAGTGAAATTTATGGAGTGTAACTCACATGAAAAAGCTCACAGGTAGCGTGCAATGGCTCATCTTTGCGAAAACAGCAGAAGAATTCGATGCAGACAACAGATTTCAAAACGTCTGCAGATCAGTAGACTGATTCGAGGTGCTTATTAAAAGGATATACGCTCTCTCGTTTACCGCCTATAAAGCTCAAAATTTGGGCTAACCAAAAAAAATTTTAGATTACAGTCTTTTTGAAGAAACATTTTACATATTAGTTTGGGGAAAAAGATATCCATTATTTTTTTGGTAGACGTCTGTAGTGATCGCTATCTCGTGAGGTATCTATCAAACAATTTCAAATTTATGATCATTGGAAAGGTGACATTTGACACTAAAATATTCTCTTGCGGTTTTTGTTGTATTAATTCAGTTACGAGTACAAGGTTTTAAAAACAGAAGACAACAAACAGAAAATTAGATACATTTTAGTTTTTCTTTTATAATGGCGAAAATGTTAACCAGGTGGCTAAAATTGTGAAAAATGTTTATCGTCCTATATATGACTGTAACAACCAGTTACGCACAATTTTGGTTTCGTCGATTACGTTTGGGTATTTGGATGCTAAAGATGCACCTCGCATGGATAAAACATCTATAAAACATAAAAAATTATCAAACTTGACAGCATGTCAGCAGTTGTAGCTTCGAACAAGACCTAAAAATCTACATGAAAACTGTTTTAAACCTTTTTTCAAAGCAAATCTGAAAGAAGTTACAAAAAGTTCACGTAAAAATAATGGATTTCTTTTTCCCCAAACTAATATTTCATGAAAATATATACGTATAAGATAATAAATTCAGAAGAATATAATTAGGAGAATTAATAAACAAAAGTTCTCTTCCCTCGGATTCACTAAGAAGAAAAATGTTAGCAGGATTTTTTAAAATTATTTTTAATAATAATATTAGAAATACAGCGACATGATTTTTAATAATATCAATGTTAGAAATACTGATGCTAGTTTTCACATACTCTTAAACATCTTTTCTATTTTGATATGACCAATTAAAAATTATAATGCTTGAAATGCTAACAGCATATCATCCATGAAAACATGAATACTAAATTTACTGTTTACTTTCAAGTTAGTTTGCTGTTGTATCAATTCTATATCCTATATTATATATGTCAATTTCGAATATTGATTACAATGAAAAAATAATATGCTTATATATACTAATACTTTGTTTTGGGGTATAGAAAAAAAAACACGATTTTAAAAGTTAACCTTTCTATATACATATTCATTATTTTTTTATTTGCTGTCCTGAAATTTTCCTAAAATTGAAAATTTCTTTTTCTCAGTTACAACATTGTTAAAAAAAATACAAAAATTATTTGATTATTCAAATCGTGGAAAAACACTCACATATAATTCTAAAATAATTATATTATTAATTTTTTATGGTTAATTTTCAATGTTAAAAATCCGGGCATTTCTCCAAGGGAAAAGTGAACACTAAAATGAATAACTTTATTTAGCTGTCTTGCATTGATAAGGTTTCTTGATTCTGAATTCCCCACCTAAAAATAGGCCTCACCTGTCGCTACTTCCGCTCACGCATATGAAAGAGCAAGGAGTGTCCGGGGTGCTGTCGAATGGGTCTTTACTTCTATCCAAATCTTCCGACAACCCCTCTTTTTTTTCCTTCCCTTCAATGTGAATGTAAAGGTTGGCTAACCACCTGTTCAGAGACCATATAAAAAAGTTTTCTCAGTGGGGGAAAGGTGAGATATTTTTTGGTCCAGGAGATTTGAGTCTGGGTTAGTTACTCTCGTTCTTACCTTTTATGCTAAAGTAGCTCTTCAAGAAACTTGTATTTGTGTTTTGAGGACAATTAAGAATAAAGAAACGTTAGGATTACAGTTATTCGTTTCAAGAAAAATTAGTTTAACAGTAGCTTAAGTTTTCATTTAATTCTATTTGCAGTTTGAACTGCTTAAGTGATTTGTGTTTCTACTTCGAGCTTCTGCATAAATCAAGACAAGTGTCTCTTTTGTAACAAATGAGGTGACGACACCATATGGATAAGAAACCATCTCCGAAGAAAATAATCTATGTATACTATTAAAAGTTTCACAGACCGCTCAGATACGTACAACTAACATAACTGCACATTTGGAAAGCCATATTCATTTGTCATCAGGGGTATATATCATCCCCTATTGGATGATTGAGGCCATCAGGCGAACCATAAAAAAAATTTGTTGAATATTTAAACTCGAATATCATTATATAAGACTGATAAATTTTAAACAAATAATACTTATTTTTTACATGAGAAATCATAGATAATTAGCATCATTTATGTAATTATATTTAATTAAAAAAATTTTCATAACATTAAATTAGGTAACTAATACTTGTTATCATTACTGGAGACCAGTTAGAAACTTTTAACAATAATTAAGATACATAAACGGTTATAAAAATTATAAATTATTATGGCATATAAAAGTTAGATATCCCAAGCCTTGTTTGCTAATTATTTTTGCAAAAATTTTGTGCAATTTCCTTACAGCATGTTTTTGAGGTAGATTCAATAAAGAAGTCAGAATATTCATTTAAATAAGAGTAATCAGAAAAAATCTGAAAAGGATTATTCTCTTAACGACTCATGTATAAAATCTTTGTTAAAATTATAAAGTAAAAATAACCATAAAAATCTACATGCAAGCCTATACAATCCATGGCATTTTTATATAAATTGTATCATTTATAAAAAAATGTAAACTATTTTCTATGAGCCAATTTCTAATAGGCACCTAAAAAGGGTCACAATTAAAGATACATTGTCAAAAATTCAAATTTGTTTGCAGGGTACCTAGATATGATATATAGTTCATACCAAATAAGGAATTTTAATAACTGAGATTGCAGGTACAGAATATTACTTATACTTAAGAAATTAAAAATATAACCGTCCTTAAGCAAGCATTATGTGGCTACTTCATCTAATTTATTGAAATCCATTAATTCGTTAAACGATAACAGAAAACAAAAGTATCATAAACAACTTTGGAATTAAGGTGAAAAACGTGCCGCGTTCAATCAGCACGCGAAATGACCAATTCACGGAGGATGGCACACAACAAGGGTAAAAAACCCTCATTCCTAGAAAGTGTATAACTTTTTTCCCTGATTCGGTTAAACAACCATCATAAAATCCGTGCAAATTTCACGATTGGCATCTCAGTAATATATCAAGCAAAATGGCGTGACTTTCAGAAATGAATCTTATCAGACATGGCATAACGTACCATCTGAAAATAAGGTTTTCAGGTTTATGTAAAAACAAACCGTTGTGCTAGTGTTGTAAGCGGAAATGATTACATCCATGTAATTTTGTTTTTTATAGCGTGATGGGGGCGAGGGTAGTACTTCCGGTTATGAGGAAGCACAGATGTGATGCTGCTTTCCGATTAAAAAAAAAAAAGTGAGAAAGAGATGCTAGTTGCCTTAAAAGCTTTTCACGTCGAAACAACTATAAAGTACAAAAAAGAAATATACGTGATTATAATCTACTTGTAAGAATACACCAAAGTTATTTTTACTTTTCAGAACAATATATCATGGCTCTTTTTCATAAAACTCCTAATGAATATCTGATAAGAAATATGAAATACCAACTTAAAAGACATTTTTATTCATAAAATCTAAAAGTAAGCACTTTTTTTATCACTTGTTTCTTTTATTACAGATTTTATAAAAATGTAGGGATGTTTCGATTATATTTGGCATCAAATATCGTTACCAAGAATTTCTTCGATTGGTATAGTTGCTTTAGCATAAAATGTGAAAGATTAAATTAATATTAAAAAGGATTTAATTTTATAAAGTGTTCTTATAACTGCTATAAAATATGAATTATTTCTAGAAAAAATGTAATTGTTTTGTTTCTTGAGAAGGATTATTCTTGTGACAAGAACATAGAAGTTTGATCCTGATGTGACAAGAAAATATTTATGATAGAAAAACATATATGCATTAAGAATTTATATGTATAAAAGTTCTTTTAAACTGATATCAAATTCATGAAAATTAATATGCGCATAACATTTCATTGTTGTGTGTGTAAATGATTAAAGTAGAAAGCTCGTCTGTTCTTGATTGTTGGCTGAAATGGCAGATCCTGCCTCTGGATATGTCTTAAATGTATTCTTACTATACCTATAAGTCAGTCATGTATTTAGTGCAAAATAAAAACATAAGTACTAATACAGATTCAAATAATAAATGCATGCCATTGAAAATGTAAAAATTCTTACAATACCAATACGGATAAGCAAAATTTCAGTAATTTAGACATATAGAGTTCTTTATTAAACAAATAATGGATTTTCATTTTTTCCTGTACGTCAACTAAAAATGTTCCCTTTTTCTTACTTAGCCAATTTTGTTTTGTCTACCTTAATTAATTTATTTGAAATTAACTTTTTATTATCAAACACATTCGCAAACTCTATTCATGATATGTTAATCCTGTGCTATTGAATAGACATTTAACAAATTCAACAATACCATACTGAATATAGCTTTAAAAAAATCACACAGAATGGCTTGCTCTATTTTTTTCAAGGAAAGAGTTTGAAATATTGTCACACAGAATTACAACATATATATTAGGTGTGGTTTCATGAACTTTGAAAAAGTGACAAGCTCTTATGAGTTTAAGTCTTAAGAATTCATTATAGATGCGAACATGAGTTTTTGATCAATAATTGTCAATGAAATGAAGCAGGTTAACAAAACAAAAAAGTTATAATTTAATGACAAGGAAATTTTTAAATCACACTTTCTGGAATTTCCAAATAAAAGTAATAAATGTAAATGTGAGAATTTACATTTAATTTTGAAATGTTTTTTTACTTATAATCTATAAAAAGATTGTAAGAATTTTATATTATAAATACCATATCAACATTCACATACTTATCATCAATACAGTGAAATAATATTAGTATGTTTAGATTTTCTATTTTCTATTATTAAAATAACATTATGATGATAAAAAACGTTGTCTTATAAATTAAATTAATATCATGAATTATTAAAAAATTATTAAAAACGTTTTGCCATTTTATAAGTTTTAAATATATTCAAATACTTTAAATCATAATGACTCTTAAAATAATATAATCTTAAGCATTTTCATATTTTATTAATATTCGCCCGTATTTTGGAGAATCCAAATAATAAATCTTTCATGAATTTTAAATATCAACCAGTTGAAGGAAAACTGCTCTCATAGCAATCAAAATATTCTTCAGATATTTATATTTCAATGGATTCTCTATAGTAACCCTTATAGTTTATAATTGATATGTTTACAGCGGTGATTATTTTTTAGAATGCTCAAGAGAATCTTTGAATGGGGTCACTATGGCCGAGTATTACTATACGATCTTCGTATAGAAGCGACACCTGTAGGTGTTTCTTAAGTTCAATTTTAACAATTATTTAATAATTAGAGATGAATATTACATTTTAAGTTTCTTAATGGCTATAATTATAATTTTTGAAATGGGTCTTCAGGAATGTTTAGATTTCCATAGAATATATCCAGGAAATCATTAATGTACTTGCATTTGAAAAGTCCTTCCAGAGGCAATACGTAGCGGATGTTCAAATACCTACAGCAGATTCCATCCGCCACATTCTCCACTCTTCCGTGTCAAATAAATGTAAAAAAATTGTAAACATCGTATTTATAAATTGCTTTTATTTACTCTTAGTATTTATACTTTAGTTTAAAATTACTAATTTAAATCAGAGTAATTTATTTTTTTTATGACTTCGAAACATAATTAAATTCTAATTTTTTTTCCAGCGTCATTTAGTTTTTGGGTTGAGGTTGAAAATGTTTTGTTTCAGATGGTGTTTCGCTTGTATCCATAAAACACTGGATTTAATATTTACGACAGCTAAATACAATTTACTACGAAAAATGTATCATTAAAATATTCCTAAAAACTGATTTTTATCCATTTCTGTGATAGGAATTAGTAAGGAATACATTATTTCATATGTCAATTTCTTCGCTTTCCCATGGTTGAAAATTAATATTTGCGGATGTTAAAGCATTTCATGTATAATATAGTAATACGCATTCTAAATTTTTATACTATGAGAATACATGGATAATAGCTTATTTAAAATTTTGGATTAAAAAAAATAAAAAATAAAATTCTTATGTTTTTATCACCAAATATATTTTTATCATTTAGTTTTATTATATGCAATTATTGATAGTAAATATTTGAGGATGTTAAAGCATCTTATGGAAGGATATGGTAGTACACATTCTATATTTCTTCATAATGAGAATACGCAAATAATAGTTTATATAAAATTATGGGAAAAAAGAACAGTAAATAAAGAATTTTGCTCACACACACACACACACACACACACACATATATATATATAGATAGATAGATAGATATACACATAGATTATAAGAATATTTAAAAAATTAATTATGTTTCGAAAGCATAAAAAAATAAATTACTCTGATTTAAATTAGAAAAATTAAATTTTCTGTGGTCATTATATTTAATTAAATTTCAAACTTTTTAAAGAAAAATATTTTTATGAAAGAGAAAAACTTGAAATGTGATAAAAAAAAAATACAGTCGAAATCATATATACTTTTTATAAATTGCTGTTTACCAATCAAAACGATACATTAACATTCAAAAACATTGCAAATGTTATCAAGAATACGAAAATTAATAGCAACATTTTAGCTAGTCAAAATATAACAAAAAAATTAAAGACGTCATTAAAGGCAATGAAATTAACATGATTAATTGAAAATATGCTTTTCAAGTGGACACAAATCATTTGAAAAAACCATTTAAAGCACTTACTATTGTCTGATGAAGGTATGAATATGACAAACACGAATTCTCATAAGGAGATTAAAAAGCAATTAAATTTAACTTTCAATGAGCAACAGCTTTCGCCTAAGCCGAAAAAGATCAATGTCTTTTGGTCAAAAGTGAAACACTCTTCACTGTTCATAATGATCACGTGAGCAACAGCCTGAGGGCAAAATCTCCGAGATTAGGATGAAAGTGCTTAAGAAATCTTGAATATTGTTAAGGACCTTCGACCTCTTTAGGCAAACGCGTCACTTAAGAAGACACCATTTGCAATTGAGAGTTTGCCCACCTTTAAAGCTATCTGATCCAACTTCAATGTTCCCACAAGTCAGCGCAAAGAAAAATTCTTCGTTCCGAACCGTTTAACACAGATTCTGTCGCTTCAAGTCAAGGCAAGGTACAAAGAGAACAATACTCAAGCAGCTGGTTACGATGCAAATAGTTTACTTTAACAATTAGCGATTCCTTTTCATGGCAATCGTTTATTGTTTAACAAGGAGAGTTTGGGATGTACCGCTACTTTTCCAAATATCATATGAAGAAATTTTTTAACATTGCATCATTCATTGAATAAACACATACTTGAATGAAATACATGTTTGAAATTTTATTAATAGTTATTTTTAATTAGAATTACATATTGTATACTTTGTTTTTCAAATTTTATTTTATTTAATCTTATTTAACAAGTTATTTAAAAGAAAGTGATCTCGTAATAATTACTCATTATAATTATGTCAAATCGTATATGTTCTTTACACCCGAATAATTTCCATCAGCTTGAAAGTTAACCAAAAACGATGTTGATTGCAACTCAAATCAATATTTGGAAGATAAAAAAGATAATAATATGTGTAAGAATTAACACTTTCATGTCCAAAAGGTAACAGGTTTATTGACTGGAAACCTTTACAGAGGTTAAAGGCAAAAATATTTGATGCAAAGCTTGTATAAGTCTAATGAAGGATATATTAACTCACTCATTCAATGTGTTCTATAGTAACTTTAGTTTCCCAATGTAATTTTGTTAGAAATAAAGGGAAAATAATTCTCAATAATTTTTAATATTTCCCTACTGTGCAAATATTTTTATCATATGTGCTTAAGTGATCTGCGTATTTATATATTCTGAAATTCCATTTAATTTAACAAGTTTTGTTGAATAAGTTATTATGCATAAATACTTGTAAAATTAAACGTTATAAGCATTTTCTATTTAAATAATTACGTAATTTGTGAAGTTTACACTGTTAAGCAAATGTATTTATTTATATATTGCATATTTCAATAGCTTCATATTAACTGTTAAGTTTGTGAAAATGTGACAATTTTGTGAAAAACAAAATTTAAGTTGATGGTAACAATCAATAAAGAAATCGAATCTGATAATTTATTATTAATAAATGTTAAAAAATTCTAGATATCTTAGTTTTTAAGATGTCTAGAATTATATATAAATTAAAATTATATATAAAAATTAAATATAATTTTAATTTTCAAAAATTTGGTAGACTTATTAAAAAATAAAATGTTACGCAGTTGAAAGAACATTATAAAATATAAATTTTGCAATTAGATATTTCTAAAGTAGAATGAATTTTGATCTATAGAAGTTTCTTGGTTATCAATAAAAGTGTTTATGAGTTTCAGTATTTCAGCAAGAAGAAACAAAAGTTCTTAAGTACTCAATAAAAAATTTATTGAAAATAAAAAATGAGGATAAAAAGTGAAAATAACAAAATTTGAAATTTATACGTCATAAATTTACAATAACATGATATAACTTCTTTTTTAATATATTATTGACACAGTTCATTAAAAATAAAACTAATTAGTTATACAGGACAATAAGGGTCCTTAAAATCTAGAACCCTAATCACAATTTATTTAAAATTTGCTACAAGAAACTATGTATAATGAATCTCAGTAGCATAAACTGTGAATAATATTATTTGCTTATATTATATTTATTACAGAGTAAACTGGGAATATAATGTATTTATAAAAGAGACATTAGTAGATTTTCGGAAATTTAAGTGAATGAAAGACTTAAATAGTTTATCAATAAAATAGTGATGTGTGTGCAAAACAAAATAAATGAAGAAAAATAATTTAAAAATCTATATAAATAATTCTTATAAAAAATAATATGTGCATGTGTGTTATTTTGAATAATGCAAGTACCGCTATAGAATAAATTCGTGGTTATTAATCATTTATAGGAATCTGAATCTATATATGAAAAATATACTTAAGGATACAATTTTCTAAAATTTAGAAATTGTGATATAATGTAAGAAATATTACTTGATTTATCCTAATTTTTGTTCATTATAAACAGAAACTATGACTTTTACATCAACAGAACGTGATAATTATAATTTATCTTTTGTAGCTGAGATTTTATATTTAAAATCTGAATACAATTTCATAAAATATGTAAACCTAATTCTAAAAGATTCCAATTAGGATAAAATTCTAATTTCATTATAAATTAAGATTAATTTAGAAATACGTTCTAATTTATTCACAGTATCATTCTTACTATACTATATTGCAAAGATATCAATAGAATCCAAGTCTCATTTTATTAGATTATAATTCAAAATATTTCATAACATTATATTACTTAACAAAATTTTTATCAGGACATTGATTAAAAAATAATTTTACGCAACTCATTGCTTATATTAAATAACAACGAAAAGTATACAAAAGCAGAATACCTAACGTTTTCAGATTAGTCTAACGAATAATTTTAACTTTTTCAATACGATTTTCAGTTATCCCTGACCCACAAAACTCAATAAACTATTATTTGCTCTTATCCAACACTAAAAGGGCAAATTTTACAGCTTCAAAATAATAAAGTAGTACATTATATCAGCAAAGAATGGCATCACTTCGCTTTAGATTTTATAGAAGGAGGAACAATGAACATTTCATTGTCAACCTTCAAACCTCGAGCTCAAACCAAATACTTTTTGCTCTTTACTGCTGGCATTTTTATAGACTCGTAAAAACTACAGGCGTTAGGACCATTTTTCTCCGACGAATGTATGTTTTTTAGAATGTTCTCAGATTAATGATTCTTTTCGTCTTTCGAAGCTGAAACACAATTCTTCAATCAATCTTACGTAGTGAATTTAGAAAATAAGATACTTGGTGAATCAATTGACATTTTATTAGTGATTAGAAAATAGTCAAAAATATCTTTTAAGAATACTTTTACTCAGGAATTACTCATCCTTTTTATTCAATTAATAATAATTTAAAATAATATTAAAAACTGAATTAACACAATAGTTGATTCTAGTAAATTATTTTATTACATACATTCTTCTATTTTTTGAGTAAATTAATCTCTTTCAAAAAATTTACATACAAAACCACACTCTTAAAACTTAAATAAATTTTTGGAAAAGCGAAATTTTGATATATATTATGAATATTATGCTCGTCAGAACACTTAAAATGTTCATCTTTATTAAAAAAAATTCATTTTTTATTATTATATATTAAATTTGTTGGTAAATTTAATTTATGTGATTTAAGTTACAAAATATGTAATGCATTTATTTTTGCAAAACATAGAAAAACTTTATATAGATAATATAATTAGGTAATAATTTTTAAAAAGATTTATCTAAATTTCGCGTTGCTGAATTCATGATTGATTCAAAGTTTTACAAAAGAATATTTAAACATTATATATTTAAACACACACACACACACAGTTATATAAAAAATGTAAACATAAATTTCTACGATAATAATGTATGATTTTTACACTATATTACGAGAAAATCCATTTTCCTATAATTTTAAATAACGGTTTTGTTGAAACTTAATTATACATCAAGCTTAGGATGAATTCCATGGTATAATTATACTTAAAAACTAGGAATGAAATTGAAAGATGCACGAGCTCATTTAGGAAAGAGGACCAATTAAATGAATATAGGACAACGGAGAACACCCTTCTACTCATCAAACTCAGTAATTACATTTGTAAATAAATTAACTAGTATATTATTTATGTTGCAAAACCCATTGCGCGCAATCTATGTCACCACCGGATGGGAGGTGAAAGTTTCAGCAATTGACGATTAAAATCCCGGCTTTTGCAAAAGTAAACTATATTGCAGGGTAGATATCATTGTTCTCGTCCATTACACAAGTGGGCGTGGCATCGAGTTGATGAGATGGTAACGATCTGAAGGTGCCGGTGAATTGGCCATTGTGTTCCAGTATGGCATTATCGTGATGCTTAGAGTATGCTCTTCACTTGAATATGATTAATAAGATCACTTACATGCATTGCACATGGCAGTTTGTGCATCTAAATACTGATGTTGAATGGACTTTCGTGTCATTCATAAATTTCTATCAGAATATTTAAATGGTAAGCCATAAAAAGGAGACAATAAATGCTTGTAGATGTAAGACAAAAGCATAATGATGGTAAAGTGCTTGAATAATTTCAGCTTTGAGAATAAATTACTCATAATTTAGTTAAAGTTAGTAGATGAAAAGAGATAATGCAATTAAATTCTTTGCTTGGTGAAAATCTTTTTCAAATTGCTTTCTAAGTATTTCTGTTGGAGATGAAATAAATCTTAAATCCAAAAAAGTAACAAAAATTTAAGAACTGGATTCTCCCAATTGTTTCTCAGAATTTTAAGTCTTTAATAAAAAGAGACTCTTAAAAAACTGAAAACAATTTATGTATATTGAAATAGTAAAGTTAATAAATATAAGGCACAAGATCTACAAGAACTGTGCTCTGAGATTAAATTTAAAAGCTGTTGATAATGTATAATTCCTTTTCAACATTATTTAATGTTAATCAAGTTATAATAAGCAATTTAATGTTATAATAAGTTAAAAAAAATTTCTAGGTAATGGAGAAGTATTGACTTTTCTGTAAAAAAAAATTGGATAATAATATTGACCAATGGTAGTAACCTCTCTCTATTCCTGCATTATTATGAATCATAAGAATGTAATAACATGTGCTTTTTTTGATCGACTCCGCTACACCACTTGTTAAGCATTATGATATAAGAGCATAAAAGCAATTTTGACATGTATAATTAAAGTAATAATTTTTCTACTTTTGGTATAAAATGTATTTAAAAATCAAACTTATTTATATTAATTAATATTATTCAAACTTAGAAATATATTTATTATATAATTTGTATATATTTTAAATATTTTTTCACAAATCACATTTTTAAGTAAAATATTATTGGTTCATTTGCAATTAATTGTATAGATAACATTTTGCTCTTAATTTCATTTGTTTAATTACTTTCATGTATGAAAAAATATGCTTTGACAAGTAAAGATGCTTTTTGTTAATAAATATTTTCTTACAGCTACGAATATTCTAATTTCTTACAGCTGATATTTTTTTTAATAACTGAATATCGGACTGACCTGGTTTTACTGGAGTTTAACATAAAACAAGTAATAAAATAAAATGCAACAATTTAACTTTGTATTTTTGTAAATACTTTTTTAATTTGCTTCTTATTCTCACTTCAATCATGTTGATAAATAAAGAATTCATATGCTCTCAATGCTCTTCTGACAGACCCTTATTACTTTTAATTATTGGTTCACTTTGAAATTTTTCATTTATATGAACTTTCAGAAATCTTTCATTGCAACACCAGCCAGAGCTTTCTGATCTTAGTAAATGGAAATTATGAAAAGTGAAAACATCAGTCCTAGAAATATCTTTAGAAAAATATTTTAATTAAGATATGTGAACTTAACAGTTAACTTTTTTTAATTTAAAAATATATGAATTCTTTCTTATAAAGAAGTAAGTATTTTTTCAAAATTATTTATTATAAAAAGTTGCTTTACTAAATCCAAATTTTATATTAAAGATATATTCTTACTTAATTATAATTTTCTACTGTTTGTGCTTAGGTACTTGATTTCTATGTTATAAGTCAGTTATACAATATTCTATTCACTCGCATAATTCAATAATTCATAATTCCCTCGTATCGATAAATATGTATTGTAATTTAAGTATGTTGATAATTAAACTTCACTGTGGCTGCTTACAGATAATTAGATACAATTCTTTTTTACGAAAAATAGTATAGAATAGCCTTGAAACAATTCATATCTTTCATTTTAATCTATTTCAGAACCTTTTTATACTGATAAAGTTATGTTTTAATCTTAATCTAAGTATGGGATGTTATTCCAGTTTATTACACACAGAAAACACCCTAAATCCTGTATAAAAGTTTAAAATGTCAAATGCTAGTGATGAAAGCAAGTGTATGAAAATGTAAGCAAATGACCGATCTAAAAGCGAAACCGGTATGGGAAGTGGTTGCAAAAAAGGCGTTTCCTATAGCAGCTGAAGTACAAGGACATACAGGTAAACTTTTTTTATACATAATTATCGTATATGTAACTCCTAATCACAGTTTGCATGCTTCATTGATGATGAATAATGCGTGGGCGTTAGTTCAATTGATTATAGAGAAATTACGATGGGTTTTGATTGCTTTTGAACGATTATTCTCAACTACTAAGACCATCATAAGCTCTTCCTACCTCATTAAGTTTATCCTTCATGATGTCTGTAAAAAAATATTGTTTAAGAGACGAGATTTTTCACAAGCCATTCCATTTCTAAAATATTTAGTCATTAAAACTTAGAATTCAATTACTTTTTAAATACAAATTAAAATTCTGCATTTGTATAGATATTTCATTTCCTATGAAGTATTTACAGAGAAATAATTTCGTTTAGCTTGAAAAATTCGTAATAAATGTTTTTTTTAACTGGGAGATAATTTTCAATTTCCTTGTTAAAAAACTTTTCATGAGGAACTTTTAATAGCTATTTTGTTAATTTAGAAAATATTGAAAGCTTTAAATTTAATGTAATTATAATTTTCCATTAAAATTAATACACATTGCAATTTATGAATCTCTTTCGATGATATGAAACTCTTTGGTGTACTAATAAAATGGTCTAAAGTAAAAACAATCCATAAATTTGGGAATTAATGAATTAATGCTTAAAAATGAAAACTACACAGAAATTAAAATAATTAACATTATTAATACGTGCTACATTTATTTTATTTTAAAATATATTTATATTTTATTCTGATTTGCTGTTAACAAAATTAAATAAGAATAAGTTTTACATTTTTTGAAAATGGTTGCATAAAATTTAGAAAATATTTACGTAAAAAGTTGCAAATAAAATTACATTATCTTTTTAAAACATTGTTGATCCTTTTCAATTATGAGAGTTAATACTAGAAGGAATTATCAATTCGTATGAACCTGAAACGAACGCTCGTAAATAAATTAATGGTACACTAATTAGAAGCTTTCTACAAAATTATAAAGATTAACTTTATTATTTCAATTTTGTAATTTTAGTTGGCTGTAAAGAAACAACTACTTCAATATAAAAAGAATATATTGAAATATTATATTACTTTCTGATTAAAATTTTTGCTTGGATAAAATGTGTATAAATATTTTTCATAGACTGAGACAATTACTTCATTTGAAAATAATTGAAGGTGTGAAACTTCACTTGTGATAGCCTTATTAGTTGTACAGTTTGTATTACACTATGATTTCTTATAGGGTGTATTTGTATTCCTTATAATACGTACTCTTTTATTATTAGTAAATGAAAAATATACAAAGGAGTTTCTTTGACTTTTCAATTGCTGTGATTTTTCATAAAAGTTAAAAAAACAAAAACAAAAAAAAAAAAAAAACTAATCAAAATTCCTCATTATTGTATAGTTTATTATAATGTAAATTTTGATGTACTTTGACTTCAAAAGAGGCTTAAAGTCTTTAGATTTTTATATACATATCAAAGACACAAAGCCTGAACTTATAAGGTAGTATGTACTTCAAACACACTTATCTTTTTATAAATAAAATATAAATTTTTTTCTGATGTAAAAAACACTTATATGTATCGTTAAAGGGATTCAACCATAAGATTAGTAATTGTCTAAATGGAAATGTATCCCAAGCAATATTTTTTAAGTTTATTAGGAATTTTTGATTAAATTTATAATTTACAGTTTTACTTTCAATTGTGTTTTATTATAAAAGAATAAAAATAGAACCTTCGGAAAGGATAGAGTAAAGAAATCAGAAATGTATGCGTGTAAACTGCAATGAACGCAATAAACATTTCTATATCTTTCAATGACACGAAACAGCTTTTGCATGAAAACAAAACCTTTTCCTGAAATTAGAATAGGAAAAATGAACTCCTTTAGAGGGATTAAACTATTATTGAAAATATAGGTCAAAGACAATGTAAAAATTAATTTTACTCAAACATGCAAACAATTATTAGAAAGACCAGCAACTGTCGAGTTAACAATATATGCGGGAAAAAAAATGAACTTATTTTAAACCTCATCTAAATGAAACTTTTCTTATGCTAATCTTTTGAAGTTATTTCTCAAATGCGACTTTTAACTAACCAGTTGGACATTGATAAGAAACTATGTAGTGATTTGCATAGCAAACAAGGTCAAGAGACATCAAAATAGAGCGATTTAGTTGTTTCAACGTCATCCGCGAGGTGCATGGTGATGAGTCTATGATCCCATTGAATCATATCCTGCAAGTCATTCGGATTTTCCACCTGTGTTCTTGAAATGGAACTCAAGCGTGGTTCTCCATTTTTGATGCACAACTACTTCCCTCTTTTTCTATGCATGCAACTAAAGCAAGGGTATATATATTCCATAATTTATCTTTTTGTGTTTCATTTTGGTAACACAATTGTTCTTTATATGATTGTCACTGTCATTCACTGGCTTAAACTGCTTAAAATAGAAAATGTGCTTTTGCGGCTTAAATTAACCGTGTTATGAATTTTATGAGGGAAGTATCTGAGTTTGAAACTGACAATGTTTATGAAATTTTATTCCTTAAGTTATTAGTTTTAAAATCAATGATACCAGAAAGCTGTGGAATCATATTAAAAAACAAATAAGGACAAGATTTTTTTCAGCATCCTATATAAAGTATTAAGATACACTTGTCCAACAGGGTTAACATCTTATTTTAACTGAGAATATAGAAAACTACTCATATAAAGTACTTAGCTAATATAAATCCAAAGGTATAAAAAGATTTATAACCTTTAAAAGGAAATCAATAGTTGCATTAGCGATTTTGCTTTCAATTAAATTATACGTGGATTTCACTCTCAAATCGAATATAAATGTTTTTAATAGTTCAGATTTCATTATCAATCAAATCTGCCAGCTTAAATATAATAACTTAAGAGTTATAAGCAAAAAAGACCAATAATTGAATGAATTTTTCTTTTTTATAATTGTCGTTTAAAGAAACCATTGTCCTGTGTTTCATAAAGTATTTAAAATTGTTTGATAAAAAGAAAATACGAGTAAATTTGAAACTTTTTAATGTGTAAAACTAAAATCACCAACGGCCAATATTTTTAATAGTTCAGATTTCATTATCAATCAAATCTACCAGCTTATGTAAAATAACTTAAGAGTTATAAGCAAAAAAGACCAATAATTGAATGAATTTTTCTTTTTTATAATTGTCGTTTAAAGAAACCATTGTCCTGTGTTTCACAAAGTATTTAAAATTGTTTAATAAAAAGAAAATACGAGTAAATTTGAAACTTTTTAATGTGAAAAAATAAAATCACCAACAGCCAAGAAAAAATATTATTAAATCGTAAAGAAAATATTCGTCTAATACCTATAGTTCGTAAAGTTATATAATTATATGAAAATAAAAACTAAAAAAATATAATGGAATATTTGAAAATATATAACATATATATTATACATCATATTTTTAAACTTAATTATCTAAGCTATTACAGCCTAGATTTTTCCTTTATTCCCATGCATTTAGTCTTTCTTAATTGTTTAAAGCAGGAAAGAAAAAAGCATATGAGAAGATAAGATTTTGTAATTTTTATGTGTAGTTTATTAATAAATGAATACTCTGAAATATCTTAATTGGGTAAATATAGTTATGTGAGCACATTAAAAGGAAAAATTCTAATAAATTTAAAAAGTAATTGTATATAAAATTGTTTAATATAAAAGACATACAATATACTGTATGTTCAGAAATCTTATGCCCTAATAATACAAGAGGAAATTTTGGAACTGTTAACATTGTCTTAATGGTTTCCATAACATTGAAGATTTGAGTTTGATGTTTAGGTAAGACAAATTTTCCTTGGTATATAAAATAAGTGAATTAAAATTCACACATTCAAATACATAAGTATAAAATGTTATATAGCCAAAAAATACCATGCATTTATAAAACAAAATTAAATTTTTGAATTGTTACCGTTTCTATAACAGTGAAGATTTAAGTTTTATCTTAAAGCAAGACATATTTTTATCAGTATACAAAATTAAAATCTTTTGAAAGCATTTTGTAGCATGTTAAATAAAATACACAAATTTTCTAATCTCCAAACTAAAATTGAAATATCGATACCAACTTTACATAAACTTTAGAGTGCAATTTAAAATAAACAAACTTAAAACAATTTAAAATATTTTGAATAAAGACTTAATTTTTATTTACTTACAATTTTTTTCAATATATAATTAGTTTTTCGTAAAAAGAAATTAAAAATTATGCTTGATTTTTAGTTTTGCATAATTTCTACTCAAGTCTTTTATTGCTTCCTATGAATTCAATTTTCGTTTAATTTTAATATATTTAAGTAAAAAAAATTTTTTTTAAATTAAATTGAGAAAGTTAAAACATTTAAAATATATTTTACATAATTAACATTGTGGTTCTTTTGGGGAATCAGTAATTGAAACACAATTTACCATATTTTAAAGTTTGACTGGTTTTACAACATTGCTGATATTGTTTTCCCAAAATAAAATAAGTTTATTACGAGATTTTGAAATGAATGTGTTGCAATGTTTGCAAACCAGACGCATCAGAGAAATATTAAAAAATAATAATTCATTAATGAGGAAGTAGGCAAAGCATGTGAATATTCGATCATATTTCACGGTGTAACTGCCATCTCCATTAAAAGTGTGCTAATTACGAAACGCAACCGTTTACAGATACCCATCCATCTTGTTGGTTGGCGTACTTGTGACCTAACACAACTCCACAGGTAGTCATTGCCATACAACTCAGAAAAGCCGACGGTAACGGGTACCAACAAAACAACAGATCTTCGAGTCGGGGATTCGATATTAAAGTTTACGGAGATGGCAAGGAGGTAAAAACAGTTATGGCCATATCCCGTGGTCGCTGATGCGTGCTGAGATGTTTAGAGATTCTCCTTTTCTCACAAACGAGACTTGTTAGGCATTGGTGCGTGTCGCTTTGTTGAAGGGTTCGCGCGAATACCGATGCTTACTGTCGATAACGTTCTGTGAGAGATGGGTTTTTCTTTGTTTAGTTGGTGGAATGCTTTTAATTCAAAATGGAATTTGCTTATTTGTTGGTGATGCCTTTGTTGGCGACAACAAAGTTATCTCTGTAAGCCAAGATCCTGAAGCTATGATGTATGTAAAACATGTGACAAATAGGAACAGTCTTCGAGCAATTTGATGAATGCTTCGATAATTGGTCATAATGAACATCATTAACTAGAATTCAGTTGACAGTTGAATTTTATTGAATAAATAATTTAAATGTAGGTGAGTGTTTTGATAAACCCAAAAGAAAGAGCTTTGTTAAGTTCATTGACAAATATTGATCAAATAAACGGACAAATTAAAGGAAGCAAATAGAATTTTTTTTTATAATCTTTGAGTTACGTTATATGAGAGCTTTAACTAGTTCTCTGTAAAATATATTTTTATTGATTCGCTAAAATTGACATGCTAGTTAATTTTGGAATGAATTATTAGAAATTGTATCCTACAATTTCAGGGTTTTTACTTCTTTATTAAACATTTTTATCTAAAATTACTTGCAATAAAGTTGTTTTGCCAACATTAAACAATGAACATTTACAGTTCTTAAATTATATCCTATTTTAATAGGGAGTAAAATGCAAAAGGAAGAGGATTATAGTAACTAGTTATGAGTTTCAATAACTGAACAATTTGATCATAATTGCCAAACATTTAATAAAATATCGTATTTTATTGATCTCAGTCAACATTATTTTGAAAACTTTTTCTAAGACACATGTGTCTTATTAAAGAAAAAGCATACAAGATACAGAAAAGAAAGACAATTTACTATTTAATGGGGCTTGCAATACTATCGCAGGGATTTCACATTCAATATTTAGATACTCTTATTTAAAATTTCAAACTTCAATTTCATGAAAAGTTGTTTTCTAATATTAGTATTTGTAGAACAAAATAAATATGTTCTTAATTTAACATTAATAGAACAATAAATACTGTAAGAAACACAATAATATATTTGTCTTAACTTTACTTAATTGATTTTTAATTCAAACTTTACAAATTAATAAGACCTCTTAAAAATGCTTACACTCATAACTTATTCCATTGCAATGTAATCATGAAAAAAACGAGAAATGATTTATTATATTTTCTAAAAATGTTAAAACCAATAACTTAAGTGGTTTCACATGCAATATTTGATAGAACTCTTCGTAACTACACAATAAATTATTGAATAGTAAAAGATAAATTACTGTTGCTATGGTAACTAAACTATCATTCATGTTAAATATTAATAAAATGAAAATGGATACCGAAGAGGATAAAAATCAAGGTGAATGGTTTTCTGGCTCTCAAAGAGATTAACTACTAGAAAATGTATAAATTATTAATTCATATTTGGTGTAAACACGATAAAACATAATTTCTTTAAAATAATTTTACATTGTTACATCATACATTAACCTTCTCTTTGATAATAGTTAATGTAATAAAATCTATCAGTTCAACTTTAGGCAAGAAATAGATACTTGAATTCATGCAATGTTATTAGAATTGGAGCCTTACGAAAAAAAGCGTTGCGTTACAAATTAATCGAATTACATTTCAATTAAAGTTGTTATGAAATATAAGCAGTACATGGAATATTAAAGCAAATAGTATTTTGTCTTTAAATTTTGTTTTGATATTATTTAGTTTAGGAGAAAACTTAAACTATAAAAGTATAAAACGATAAGGATTTTAAATTTTAATCATAATCGAACAAAACTTATGGTATCGAAAATATTTTTATTAATATCAAAATAATTTTTAATTTAATCGCAATAGATGTCTTTAATTACTCCTTGAGATTTTTTAATACTAATAAATTAAGTTATATTTAAATAAAATCTTTTCATTTTACTTTTTAATTTAATGCAATTTTCTTATATAGCAATTGATATAGATTACACATATAACTTAATAAGTTAATTTTATTCTTTTCAAAGCTGATAATTATTTTTTATTTTCAAAGCTTATAAAGATTCATTATTAATCAGAAGCATAAAGAAGTCGTGTATGAATATGTGTTTATATTAAATAATAAAATTTATAAAAAATGAAAATAACACACATTTATTCTGTTATAAGTTAGATTTGCTTTCCCTTTTATTTGACTGTTTATACACAAGGGTTAATTTGATCTCAACTTACAGCTTAAAGTGGATTCGCATCAATATGTACAACCACACTCGAGGGGGAGAATCTGCATTATGCATTAACTTTCGAATTAAATCTTAGGTTATTATATCATGGAGTTGTTCATAACGTTGTTTGATATTTTTCCAAGTGTCTTTCAATCTTCAATGAATTGAATAATTTTGATGATAAATTATTCTTGATATTAAGGCATAATTCATAATATATATTCACAATATTTTTTAATTATTAACAATTAAATATAATAACATCATTTAAAGTCAGTTTTATTGTATAACTTTTATCAGTAATAATACCTTTTTTTTAATTTTCATGCATGATAAAATAAGAGTTCTTTCTCTTTAAACCAGGAACATTTTCAAAGTAAACATTTCATTTTTTAATACTTAGTAAAAATTCATGAAAATTGAAAGAATATGTAATTAATTATTTATATATATAGTTAATTAAAGTTTATAACTGTTATTTAATCCAATTACCAACGAAATTTTAATTTATTTAAGAATTACTATGATTTAGATATTAAAATTAATGAGGAAATAAGACAAATTGAGTTAATTTTTTACTTGCGTGTTTAAATCCTTACAAATATTAATGTACCTAAAATTTTCTTATAGCATTAAATGTAACACATTATTTTACCCCTTTTTTTAAAATAGTAAACCTATAAATAATTAACATTTCTCAATGAAATCCTAAATATTTTATTTAAAAATAAATTAGTTTGAAGTAACTTTTTTCTATGAACGATACATTCTATTTAAAGTCGATATGATTTCAATAAATACCTTATTTAGCTTAGATTTATGGAAGCTTATATCATTCTTCATCGCCAAGTTGTGTGTAATTGTTTGTTCACATGTTTATAAATCACGTTTATTCAGCCTCACATATGACAAGTCAGATCCTAACAGAACTCAAAGAAATATCAAGAATTCCTTCCTGAGTTAGTATTCTTCCTTAAATTCCAAATCACTTTAATAAATGAAGTATTCCATCTTTTTTCTATTAAGCTATGCACGATATTTTTTGAATTAAGTAAAATTTTAATTGCTTATTTAGACATTACTTAATGCAAATAAAATTAAAAGAATTTAAAAACATCCAGCATTTATTTGTAAGAATTTCAAATTCCAATCACGATTATGTAAATTTGTTACACATAGTATATAATTTCAAAAAATAACTAAATCAGATTTATAGAAATAAATTCAAATAATTTTATGTAAATTATAAATTAATAAACGGAAATAAAATGTCAAAATTTTACTAAAACAATATGAAGCATTATTTATATTTTACAATTATTTAAACTAAATATTCTGAAACTATACTTATACATAAGAAGTTAATTTTTACTAATGTTATAAAAAAATAAATATAATACAATTAAAATTATTAAATTATTCGTTTCTTTTACATAAAAGACTAAAACCATCGCTAATAATCGCGTTTAAATATGCTTGTACTGTTATTATTAAACTCAGTAACTTGTAATTATAACTAAAAATTTAAAACAATTAAATTGACTAAAATAATAATTTCAAACAATTACAGACCATCTATAAATTTTCAAACTTATAAAAGCAAGTAAAGAAAGGGAAAAAATGAGAAACTACATAATGAAATTATATTACAACAATACTACATCTATCCATTCTTTGATAAAGATAACAAATACAAAAATTATTTTACAATTCTCATGCAGTAATGATTACAAAACTAGTTTACTTTTACAATATCTATATCTTGATGCTGAATTTTAACATTTATTTTGTATGATAAAATGATATTTAATATTGTTTTACAAATGATTTTTTTAAAAAAATGTTTATTTTTTGATATTAAATTTGATGAAAATTACAAACATTTAACGATGTTCATTGTTAAAGACAAATGGATTAAATTTCTTTAATTAGAGAAGAAAAATATAAATATTTAACTAGTTATGATTGATAAAAATAATTTTATTTTTAAACTTTATTGTATTTTTGTTGCTATTTAAAAATCCTTATGAAGGTAAACTCCTGTTTAATTTTACAAAATTAATATTAAATTTTTTCTCAATTAATATTCCATTTTCAAAAGAAAAAATTTTAAAATAAGATGAAAGCGATCCAAACATACTTTTAAGCAATATTGATTTTTAAAGATACTGCCAGTAGAGTTCTATTTCATTTAAAACATTTGACTTTATTTTCAAGCCATTATGTTTACGAAAAATAAAAAAAGTAGGCTGAAACTTCCTTTCTAAGTGACTTATCACTAATTCATTTACCAATGTACACCAATGGTATTTCGAAATAGAATTCGCATTCCGCTAGAATTTCATTTTCTCATCAGTGATTGCAAAACATTTCGGCTATCACAACATTTAATATTTTCATAAGTCATTAATTTAGTACGAAAAAAATCAAAAATTTAACATTAAAATAAACACAGATATTTGTTATAATTTTATAAGCTGTTTTTATATATTTTTTTCGTTGATTAATAATGAGAAATAGCATTTAAAAAATGTGATGCATAATTATGAATTCAGTTGAACTATATATTTTAAAAATATTTTTACTTTTTATGAAACACTGTTTTTTCTGGATTTAATTTCTATTTAAAACTTTAAAAAAAATTAAAGTTTAATGCTTAAAAACTAAATTGTTTTAAAATAAAGAATTCTAAAGTTCAAAACAGAAAATAAATGTTGCTATGAGATTAACTTAATTTTTTTTAACAAGTTTATAAATAAAATTATTATTAGTGTCATTTTATTATAAATATTTATAACTGTTTCATAAATTTGTCAACATTTTCATTCACTTTCTGGTTATAAAATATAAAAAAAAAAAAACCCAACATATTTCTTGATCTGAATCACTAATAAGGAATTTCGAAAACTTAAATATTTAATAAACTAAAGCAGTTAAATTTGCTTCGTTATACACTACTACTGCTGTTAATTATTATTATTTTGGTAATTTAGCAAAAAGAAAACTTAAAATTCGATTTTGAATATAAAATTTTTTTCATCTGCCATTTCATTTTTATTTCAAAGAAAACGATAGAAACAACGGAAATTTTTCAACGAATTTCACCTGACCAAACAAGTTATAAGCAAAACATCTCCTCGTAGTTTCAATTTCAAGTTCAAACCGTTTTTATCACATTCTTATGATTGATAACATTTTAATATTTTCAGAAAGACTACGCAAAAACTTGAGTGAGAAAAATTAAATGCTCTAAATTCAAAACTAGCTTACCTTGCTCAGCAAATTGCCTGTGTTGATGTAACTTTTATAAGAACGCTCCTGTAACCGACCGTTTGCCGTTGAGGTTGAGATCTGTCTGGTTGAGAGAGCTTAAGTTGAAACCCACCTGCTGTACAGCAGTAATACCGGCAACGTCTGTCAGTCCCCCACCCCCACCTATTCCTGCATTTCCTCTCTTCCTCCCCCTCCCACCTTCAGCTCGACCTCATACCTTGACGCGGACTTTATTTCTATTTGTTTATGTATTTCTGATTCATTTTTTTTTTCTACATCATTTCCTCACATGCTTTTTTGAAAGATTCGGTTTCATTAGTTTTATGGTGATTACTGGTTTTCTCAGTTTTCTAATTTTCCAAGGTTTTTCTTTACTACGATTTTTTACTATTAGATTTATTTTTAACTCGTATTATTGCCTGTTTTTATGATAGGTCGAGAAAAGGAAATAAAAATTTTCTTCAATTGCTTATAAGTTATGTCAAAAAAATCAGTACTATATGATCATAATTTCTTCACAAAATTTTAAGAATCTCATTGATTCTAAAATAAATTTTCAATTTAACTAAAGCTCATTTATTTTTTCTTGATATATATATATATATATATATATATATATATATATATATATATA